>CAUYON010211046.1:0-15141 GCA_963573935.1 Arctocebus calabarensis | reverse complement strand
AAAAAAAAAAAAAAGGAAAAAGAAAAAGAAAGAACTAGTCCCTATATGAACAATCATGATTTCCTTACTTACTGGATCTTCAGGTGCACAGTGTTCTGACCACTGTACAGATTTCTTACTCTATCAGTCAATATTTTATCTACTATATCTTGAAAGCTGCTGTTAGAAATTACATAGTTTCTGGGGGTCAGAAATCTGTTCATTATAAAGCAAAAGATGTTTTTGTTAAATGGCCCCTCATTTTCATGGCTTACCAGGAGTCCTAGAATTGTGGTGACATGGTCTTCTGTTTTTGTGAAACTTACAGTGAGATTTTGAACAATTTTTCACTTAATAATGGCTCCTCATAGTGTGTAAATTTCAAAATTCAAAGCACCTTGATGAGCTTCTGCTTGTGAGGTATAAAGTAACTGCAGAAAATAAAATAAGCCTAACTAGACATCACAAGTTCTGAGATGGCAAAACTAGTGTGAGGCTAGCAGTATCAAACACCCAGCAGAGAGAGCGCCCACGCCAACCCTACAGAAGTTCTGCCTGTGTGATCTGACCCGAAGAATGTGGATGGTCTGCCCTAACATATTGTTTGGACACTCCAGTCCTGACACCTACTTGGGTTTGGTTCCTAATCTGCGCCCAACTTCTGGATCCCGATCCTTGCTTTCCTCATTTCATTTATAAAAGAAGGAAGGATATAATATCTGTTACACAGTTCTGTTTCAAACATGAAATGGTATAATGGACAGGTAAAGGCTTTGTGAGCTATTTATTTGACACCTATGCAGGGTCCTCTATGATCTAGGCTCACATGAATTTTCTAGTTCTATATACCACCAGACTCTCCTTGCATATGTTATGTTCTGCCCAACCTTGGCTTCTCTTCCATCCCTTAACTCAATTTGCAATTTTTGTTAGATCAATAACCACAGCAAAAACTGGGTAATAAGTTTTCTAAGAAATTACTTTGAACAAACAAGACCTCAGGGTTAGATTATTTTGTCTACTAATTCTCTTAAACTCTTAAGTGACAGAAAATCCTCTTGCTTTATGAATAGTTTACATC
This sequence comes from Arctocebus calabarensis, assembly GCA_963573935.1. Taxonomy (NCBI): domain Eukaryota; kingdom Metazoa; phylum Chordata; class Mammalia; order Primates; family Lorisidae; genus Arctocebus; species Arctocebus calabarensis. The sequence continues at coordinate 14,081 of CAUYON010211046.1, read as the reverse complement.
ATAAAAACATCTTTTAATAGACACAAATTTATTTAACTAAGCTAGAAAACCAGAAAAAAAATCAAGGTCTGTCAAAATAGAAACAAACAAATGAAAATTTTAATATTACATTAATTTCACTATTTATATTCTTGCAGCTATAACAAGAATACCAGTAAGTATAGTTGCTTAAAGTTTGGTATGTATGGCCATGTGCTAGAATCATGGTGGTTGTGGTGGGAGATTTATTCTAAAAATTTTAATTCTTAGCTTTTCCCAAACCTTATGAATCAGAATTTCCGAAAGTATTGCCACAAATCTGCATTTTAGCATTTTTTTCCAGGTGAACTTTATGCAAACCAAAATGAAAACTACTACACAGACATTGTCCCAATCTTCTGAAGACTGAACAATAACAACAGGGTGGGGTGAGCAAAGGTCATGGAAAATATCAGTATAAGTGGGATCAGCACCATTGTTCCTACTATAGTTTGAAAGAATCACATTTTCTGTAAGCTCTTCTGTATCTCTTGATAAACTCTTATATGGTAATGAAATTTTCAAGGTCATTCCCTTTAAGACATAGCTAGAGCAGCTTTTTGCTTGTCTTCAGGCTGAATATTCTGATATTGTTATTTATTTTTATTTTATCTTATTCTAACAAACAATTTGATCTGTCTTACAAAATTTATAGTCTATGTCAGTATAACACGGATAGATGATAAAACAACCCTAAGAAAATAAAACCAACGGGAGTATGAGTGTGTGTATGAGAGAAAGAGAGAGAGAGAAATTTTGAGATAAAATACTTTTTAAAGTAGGTGTTATTTGTCTTTTACTTTTTGAATCAACCTAAACCTTCCCTGTGCAGGGTGTTACAATAAAAAGTATGTCCTTCAAGTTGAGAGAACGTAAACTCATACCTCGATTAGTGGAGAAAGTGGTGTAAAACTTCTCTTGAGAAAAGAAAATGGACAAATAAAGATTTCTCATCCTAGACAAAAGAAAACAACCTAGGAAGACAGCCAAAAAAGAAGATTCCAAGGAGAGAGATGGAAAGTAATGCCAAAAGCAAACACATAAAAAAAGATTTAGAGATCTGACTAATTAAAAATTTAAAAGCTTTCTTTGTCAAAAATATCATCAACAACCCAAATGTTCTAAGATAGAGGACAGGTTGAAATGATCTAACTGCATTTGCTGTGTAGGTGGGAATTTGCTGAGCCAGGGCTAACTTGGCTGATGAAGGTTAAAGATGGAGTTCAAGGTTAGCATACTATTAACTGGGAGAGCCAAGAACTGAGCTGTGTTGTCTTTGCTCCATGGTACGTGCTTCTAACTACCACTTCTCTTTTTTTACATTTACCTGGGATTTATCTGTTTCATTCTCCTTTAAAGCTTTATTATTTCTATCCTGCATTACTTGTATAATGGAGTTTTTATATTCAATATCTTATTCAATTATTTTGTTGGCAGTCTAGTGTTCATGGAATAAATAAGTGACTATTCAAATTGGTGATTTGGACTTATGGACTTTTTTTTGATGGTTCGAAGCTATATTATATTCTTACTTTTTGAGTTTTTTCATATATTCTTTTGGATTTTCAGTCAATAAAATAATAGTTTGGAAAAATAATTATAATTCTGTTTCCCTTTTTCTAACAAGTAAACTTATTTATTTTTTATAACTCATATCTACACTAGAATTTCTAAACTATGTTAAATAATATAGATTTGTTATATCCTTGCTTGGTCAATCAATAAGAATGCTGCTAATGTTTTCCTGCTAAAAATGTGCTAATGTTTTTAATGGTTTTTTTTTTTCCCTGCTTTAAACTGCTGCAATAATGTGGTTATTCTCTATCATTTTGAGCATGCATCCTCTCATTCTTGGTTTTATGATTTTATAATAGGAATATACAAATGTTGAATTTCTTCTGGCTACATTTTCAGCACATATCCCTTATGGTTTATATTTTCTTTGTGACGTAGGTAAAGGGTATTGAAGTAAATGTTTACATCATTCGATATCTTGATGTTAACTCTTATTTACATTCCCACTTGGTACAAACACTATACGGCTGTGACAGTCAAAGTCAATATAGCATTTTTTAACTTGGTTTCTAGGCTCACAACAACCCCAGGCAGCAGAAAACCAACAGAGGGAGGTTAAATGACCTGCCTAAGGCCACATCGCTAGTTATTTATCCACAACCTTTTGCTGTGAGTAACTGTTTAATAGGGGGAGTGGAGTGGGAAATTGAGAGTCTTGTCCAAAAGCCTCAGTGGTTTCTTTAGGAGTCATTGCCTATGGTAGAGGGAAGTGGCAACCTCAAGGAAAGAGTGAAAGTTTGGAGAAAGTGCTTTGGGGACAGAGAAAGGAGTTGATGGATGTCAACTTGACGGATGTCAAGCAGACTTCACTGGTGGATGCGGTGGACTGCATGCAAACAACCGAATGCCACACACTTACACTTTGCTTAGATCCCAGCGTCAGATTCACCTTGACTTAGCTCAGGGTAATACAAAAACCAACACAGACGCGTGTTCTTGGCAGAACTCCTGGTTCCTCCCTTGGATCCATGGAGACAGACGGGTTGCCGGGGCTAGTCTGGGGAGCAGGAACAGCTTTGAGTGGGCCAAAAGCTCTGAGTATTCCCCCACTGCCAAATGCTGTCACACATGCCTTCCTGGCATGCCTGGCTCAGGGCGCTCTAACAAGACCCTTCAGTGAACAGGACGCACACTCACCTTAGCAATACACACTCGCAACTTCATTTCCCGTCTCCTTTCACCTTGGCGACACTGCCCTAATGGGGTCCAGGTTGTTTTAACCTCCATGAACTTAACTCTTCCAAGGACACACAGAAATAATGGTTAATGATGATATCAATGATCATAGGGGAACTTATTATTTTTCTACCAAAAGTCAAACTTAAAGAAGAATTAGAGAATTGTGAATAAATGAAAAACAAGCATAAGAAAGAGAGAGAATATGAATGTTAAAAAGGCCATAAAAGTTACTCTCAAAAATGACTTTAACCCAAGGGACTTGACATGATGGGGCTGTTGTGCATTTTAAAAGTAGTAACATAGATGCAGAGCTTAGCACAGGGGCTGGGACCTGACACTTAATACCTGCTGCCTCTTATGTTCACCACCAGCCCCAGCAGCATCCGTTCACACACCTCCCCCCTCCTGATCAGACAACATAGGCCTCTAGTGAGCACCCTTCCCTCCCTTGTGCCTGGAGCCAGCTGTCCCCCAGTCTCAGTAGTCCGAGTCCCTGAGGCTCAGGTCCCTTTGGCCTCCTTCTCTGCATGGCCCCTCCCCTTTAGTCTTATAAGCTTATACTGGCCTCTTTATCAGCAAACAAACACATAAAATGAATAAGCAACCCAAAACTTCCTTGATTCCCTTTCTAGTCTGGTCCCCCTTCTCCTATCCATCACAGCCAAGCCACTCAAAACAGTGGCACAAATACGTGCTCCATTCTAAATTCTCTTAACTTTTATTCCTCTCAGCCCATCTACTTTCTGCTGTTACCACATGACGGCAGGTATCTTTGCCAAGGTCACTGTTAACTGGCTGGTTAGTGAATATTTAGTTTTCAGTCTTTACTTGATCTGCCTTTTCTGTGGCACTTGGAGATGTCTGTCTCCATTGTCTGTCGGTCTGGCTTTCCTCCTCCCTCTTATATCCCTTTCTATTGGTAATTGTGAAGCCCTTTCTTCTGTATACAGTCCTTACATGTTAGAATGGTCCTGCCCTTAGCTTGTATATTTTCTTACTTTCACACACTCCCTGGACAATCTCGTCCACATCATCAGTCCCCTGGACAGGAAGGTGCCCAAATTTTGTCAGAAGGATTTTCCCTATGGCCAAGCAGTGGTTGCCATGATCCAACCAACGTTCGCATACAGGGACCTCAGCATGCTATGGCATCCCTCCTGAATGTGCTTCCCTCTTCAAGTGCTCTATGACAACAGTCACAAAAAGCCCTGCTGCAAGTGACTCCCATCCACCAGCCTTGCTGCGTATCTCGGCTCCACCCTCACTTCCTTATAAGGTTTTCCTGACTATAAGTCTAGCTCAAATTCTTTATGCATTGATTTTAAAAAATACAAGCAAATCCAAAAATAATTCCATTTTCTTCAATAGCAATGCATGTTCCATAGAATGATTATTTAAATAATAAACATCTCCCTAAGCAGACCTATAAATTTTTCATTACACTTTATGGTTCAACACTCTAACATGGTGCCTGGCATAATGCAACTGCTGAATACATAATGAGAGACTCAACCCAGGAATTCCAAAGTGAGCCTAGACTCACGCACCATAGTCACTCCTGATAGCTTATTAGCTGCCAACTCTTACTGATTTTATTCCCCAAATATCACCCTAACTCTTCTTTTTCTTATTCTCCTTCAAAGGCTTTTACTTAATGTTCATATTTCTTTGTATCCATCCAATTATAGCCTCTTTAGAATATAATTGTATTGTATTTAATTTCACAGATCCTGCATGCACCCTATCTGTGTGAATATCCTGGTGCTGCCACTTGCAAGTTATCTGACCTTAGGACAGTTACTTCACATCTTAGGGCCTCCATTTCCCCATCTATGAAACCAAAACAATAATACAATTTACCTGGCGTGGTGGTTGCTAGGATTAAATAAGATCTCACATGGAAAGCACTTCTGAGTACCTTGTTCATATTAAACAACAAATGCCAGCTCTTGTTGTTATTATTTTTGTTCATGGTGTCACTATCTTGAGAATAACTTCAAAAGCTACTAGTAACTCTTAGATGCAGATCTGATAATTTGCCAGTAGTGTACTTGAACATCCTTTAAAGGCTATCCTGATTGGTTGTTGCCTCCTGCTCTAAACTGCCCCTGTTGTACTCGTCAATCTTATATACCAATTTTTCAACAATATGGAACTACCTGAATCTTGAAACCTATGTTTCAGTAATATGGAATTTTTTACCAAATACTACAGATTATAGACTTTTAATATTTAGATTATTTTGTTTAAAAGATTATCTCCATTTGGAATTATTCTCTCATTTCTGCCCATCTGGTAATATCCAACTTGAGTCTTAAAATTAACTCAGACACCTCCTATTCCGTAAGGCCCACTATCCTAGGTGAAATTTGGCATTCTTCCTCTCTATTCAAATAGTGCCATGGTCCTTCTTCCATTATAGCACTGAGAAAAATTGTTTTATGGTGATTTGCTGACTTAGATATATCTATTACTAGCTGTAAATTCCTTGAGGTCAGGAATTGAATTTATTTAGATGTCCAGATTCTGAATATGCCTGTCACATAAATAGCACTCAATAAATATCTATTAAATGGATAAATATTTGAATGAATAACTATTTAATTTTTTACTAGGGAATTACCTATATTACATTCAAGCCATTTCGTATACTTATAATAGGCATAGATGACCACTTCAGGGTGATGAACAGATTACCTACTCTTATACAAGGAGCTGGGCACCACCAAACCATGTGAGCTCTAAAATTTGATTCATTTCTCTCCTCTTTGCATTCTCATGTCTTATTAAGAAAAACTAAGCATCATTTCTCTGTCACACTACCTATCCCTACTTTAAATTTTCATTCACTACATCACTTCTTTCTCATTTCTAAGACCTTTCGTAGAGACACTTTCCTGACTATCTCAGAGAAAGCTAATGCAGTCATTGGCATTCCATTCTTCCACTTAGACCTTTCCTAATGAGTTCACCAACTTGGTCAAGAGACTAGTTGTGGGTAATGAAGATTATCTCATAGATTATCTCCAGGGATGTGTGCAGTGTTGCGTTCTGAGAAGAGAAGCAGAAAGTTCACTTGAAAGTACTGACTTCTTATGTCAAATATCCTCATGTGCTGGTGTGCTGACCTAGCACTTTGAGAGGTTGAAAGAGGATTGTTTGAGGCCAGGAATTCAAAATCAGCCTGAGTAAGGATGAGACTCCTTCTCTACAAAACATTAAAAAATTAACTTGGTGTGGTGGCGAGTGGCTATAGTCCCAGCTAACTAGGAGGCTCAGGCAGGAGGATCACTTGAGCTTAGGAGTTCAAGGTTGCAGTGAGCTATGATGAGGCTTTACACTCTAGCCTGGGTGACAAAGCAAGACTCTGTCTCAAAAAAAAAAAAATCCACATAAAAATATATCCCACTCCACAAGTATATTTTTTTCCTCACAAATCATGGTCAAGTCTCACAAAATGTCCTTTAATTATAATCATGTAGTGTCAGATGCTTAAATATTTGATGTAGTGATGATGTCTATATTCATATTTATAACTTTTTATAACAAAGTGATAACATCTTAAGTCCCTTAACTATTTCAACATCCTCTCTATAGGCCCATCATTAACAATTCGGATAAAAAACACAAAATCTGCACTGCGTGAAAGCACAGTGTTAAGGATTGTTTAAGGGTTAAACCATAGTAAGCAATACAGTTTGTAGCTGTGACTCTTTCAAATGTGGCAGTGCTACTAAAGAAAATTTAATTTAATAACACTCTTTTTGCAACTAAAGCAATATAAAGATACCCAGAATGGAGGAGAATATTAAATTATCATTAAAAACTAATAAATGGGTAAGAGAATAAGTAGTTGGCCATGTGGAATCTTTCTTCTAATTCAAAGACATCGTTATGAGTTTCCCCTTGGACACTATGGGGGATGACTTTTTTTTTTCTTTTTGAAACAGAGCAATGACATGCTAAAAATTAGTAAGAGAGTTATGATATTATACTCTATTTATATTTTCATTTTTTATTCAGAGTTGTCTATTTCACTGATGTTTACCCACTGAAATAGAAGACTTCTTTAAAAAATCTTTGAATAGAAAGCAATATTCTGATTGCACTAGTGAGATAAAATACAACCTTTCCATTCTGCAATGTTGACAATAGCTGATATGCCAGAAACAGAACCATTTCCCCTCTCTGGAAGAGAGCTTACCTGAGTGAAAACAAAGTAATAACAAGGAAATAAGCAGCCCCTTGAGTGTGAGCTTAGAAAGCTGAGCTATAAAGTGATAACACTCAGAATTACTTATGTCCCAACTTTCATCAATTTTCACTGCTCCTTCTCTTTCTTGCTTGCTTTTCAACAACGCTTTGCAGATTTAAGTAGTCTATTAATGATTTCATTTGTCAGCCTCTATTATTGCTAATCCCTTTGATCCATTTTCCTTTTTTCTGAGACCTCAGTGGAATTTTCAAATTTTTATTTTTTATATTTTATTAATGTGCTGCTTTTAATGTTCCACCAAATGTTGCTCTTTAAGTTTTATTTTAGTCACTTGATTTCTTTCTCATGCAACTGGAGTTCTTACTTTTAGGACATCTATACAGATTTTAAGGCTTTTACTTATGCACCGCCCCCAAGCGGGAAGTGCTTTAAGGAAATAGTGAGATGATTAACACTTGGCCTCTGTAATAAGACAGAGAATGACAGAAACTTAATTGAAGCCCACTCTGAGCTTCAATTTTCTTATCTTTAAAATATACATAATAACATCTACATTGCAGTATTATTTTGAGAATTAAAAATCCCAGAGTGTCACTGGCCTAGCAAACAAAAAAATGGCAGCTTCTATATAATCATCATTATATCTACTATTTCACTGCAATTGTAATGAAAATATTCCATGTGGATCTACATGTTATAGATAAAACCCTAAGGCTTTTAAAGGAGAGCAAAGGAAAATGTTTTCATAAGCTCATGTAGGAAAAGACACAAGAAGCATGAACTTAAAGGAAAAGATTAATGTACATAGTATTAGGCCATTTTAAAAATAAGAACTTCTATTCATAAAAAATATAGGAGACTGAAAACATAGGGCTCCTACCCATAACATATTAACATAACATAATGTACTAGAGACTTTTAATACAATTTAAGAAGAAGTCATATAAACTAATAGAAGGATTGGCAAAAGAGTTCACAAAAAAAAGATATCCAAATCGTTGATAAGCATAGGAAAAAGTGGCCACCTTTATTAGCCATTAGGACAATGCAAATTAAAGCCACATAAAGATAACACTTACCATTCAGGCAGAATGACTCAAATTAAAAGATTGACAGAATAAGTGTTGAGTATTATGAACAACTGAAATTCTCACACTGCAAATAAGAATGTAAATTAATTCATTATTTGGGGCCAATATTATTAAAACTAAGCATATAATGATCTAGCAACCTCATTCCTATATGAGTACTAACACATTTGTATAAGAATGTTCAAAGTTGTGATATTTATAATAGCCCCAAACTAGAAAATCCCACATATTCAACAGTACTTGAATTGGGTAAAATAAAGTGTAGTATATTTATATAATACAATGGAATGCTATTTAGAAATGAAAATGAATAAATTACTAATATATATACCACAATATGAGCTTCAGCGTGAGAATCACAAATACAAAGGGACCTCAAAAAATGGGTTAAAATGAGCATTATGAAAAACTATGCATGGATTTCCAAAAAAAAAAAAAATAAGCACCAAAATAAACTCATCACAATTTGTTTTAATGACCTAGAACAGGAACTAATTTGAGGCACTAAGAAAAATAAGATATCAATTTGAAAAGATCCCAGAACAACATGAAGTCTGCTAACACTGAAGCAAGAACGGACATCAGATTTATTGTGAAGCTTGGATGGAAGAATGGTGAAAATGTTACTGCTTTATGAAAAGTTTATGGGGAAAATGCTTCCAATGAAATCAGCAATGAAAATGAATAACTCATTTAGGAAGGGACAAGATGATGTTGAAGATGAAGCCTGCAGCAGTAGATCATCAACATCAATTTTTAAGGAAAATACTCATCTTCTTGCCCAAAATGAAGGGGACTGATGATTAAAAGCATCAACAATAGCTAACAAATTTTCCACTTGGTGTGTACCAAACTGCTGGAACCAAATCAGCTGCAAACAAGAACAAAGCTTTCAATGAAAATTGTGAACAAGTGAGATCATAAGGTATTATGATCCTAATGTATTTCCTCAAAGAATTGTACTAATGTACAATTAATACATTAAAATCCTAATGTATTTCCTCAAAGAATTGTACCTTGATATGAAACATGGCTTTCGCAGTTCAATTCTAAACACAAAGCACAATCAAAGCAGCGGCTACCAAGAGGTGGAAGTGGTCCAGTCAAAGCAAAATCAGATCAGTCAAAAACAAATGTCCTGGCGATAGTTTTTTGGGGATGCTCAAGGAATTTTGATTTTTGTCTTTCTGGAAAGCCAAAGAATAATATCGTGTGCTTGATATTATTCTATTCTATGAGTGTTTTAAGAAACCTAGCCAAAGCAGAAAAACATCCAGGAAAATTTCATGAAGGAGTCCTTCTCCATCACAGGCTCCTGTCCATTTCTCTCATCAAAGAAGATCAATTTTGCAAGAGATTTCATGGTAAATCACTGGGCATCCACCTTAAAGTGCTAAATTGGCTCCTTCTGACTTTTTTGTTTTCTAATCTTAAAAATCCCGAAGATTTTTTTCCTTCAGTTAATAATGTAAAATAGACTGCATTGACATGGTTAAATTACCAGGACCCTCAATCCTGTAGAGATGGACTAAATGGCTTGTATCATCTCTCACAAAAGTGTGTTTAATAGAATAAAGCTTATGTTGAGAAATTAAGTTTATATTTCTAGTCTTACCTTTCAATTCTATTTTCCAAGGACTTTATGAAGTCACCTCATATACCATTGAGCAAAATAAGCCACAAACAAATGCAAATCAAATTGCTATTTTTCTTTTTATAAAAAGTTCAAAAATAAACAAACCTAAACTGCTGCATTTCAAGTCTTGTTTGTGGTTATCTTTAGATAAGGAGGGAGTGGTGACTTGGACATACATGGCAGGGGTTAAGATTCTGGGAATGTTCTATTGCTGGGTTACATCATGGTTACCCAGTGATATTCACTTTGTGAGAGTTCTAATAATCATTCAGGATGTGTGCATTTTTCTGTATCTTTGCTCTATTTCAATAAATAACTTTACAAAAAATATTGTGTTATTTAGGAAAAACTGTTAATGCCATTAACAATAGGTGAGCACCATAGATATCTCAATTGATTTAGTTTACACAGTTCTAATGGAAAAATAAAGTTGAGCAAATTTTGGCCATGGGTGAGTGCCAAAATGCTGGAACAGTTACAGATAAGAACAAAGCTTTCAATGAAAATTTTTAACAACTGGGACCTGGAGGTTTTCTATAAAGCAGATAAAGAAGAAAGACTTACAGTGAAACTGAATCACTTTTGCAAGGGACATTGACATTTTAAACTTTATCTCTAATTATTGAATTAAAGATATCAAATACTTTGTTCTATGTTAACAAAATGTGTGCTCAGAAGAGCAAACATTCAGGGAATAGCTTAGCACATAGCAAAAATTAAATGCATGCTACCTGCTACTAAAATGATGGCAATTTCCACTATTATTATAATCAATAACTCAATGGGGGTAATATTTTTAGTTAAAATAACTATCCTAATGCAACTAAAATCACTCTGCATGGATAGTTGCCAGTTCCACCAGTGATTAAGCACAGGCTGAAAATACATTTTGTCTTTCACAACTGCACTAGATCAGAAAACATAATTTAAATCTTGATCAGGATGATGGAACTAAAGAAGAAAAAACAATAAATACTATATATGTATGAATCAAATCAGTACCACTTAAAATCTAATGACCTAGAACAAGTAAATCATTTAAAATAAGTCTATTAATTTGTGGAGTTTGTAGGATTATTACATATGATCATATAGATGACAGATTTTTTATATATATATTTAAAGTGCTATTGAAGGAAGAAGAATCTCATTGGTCAATGTATCATAGTTAGATCCCAGTGCTAAGAGCTGAAAAATAAAACTACTGTACACATTTACGTGCAAATAAAATAGTTCTAGGCCATAGAGAACCTTTTCTGCTGAGTTTAATGGTTCAACATTTCATGGCAGTGGATACATCATTTGAACTTTAGCATTCTTGAGTGTTTTTGATCTCTTAATGGCTAAGAATGCCACCTTCAATTTTGGCTCTTAGATTATGGACTTTATCTGTTGACTGCTGATGGAAAGCTGACCTAGCCCTTATTATTTATTGCTAAAAAAAATATTTACCAAGTACCTAGTATACATCAGGTACTGTTCCCAATTCTTTGTATAATGCCAACAACAAAACAAAATTGACTTGAAATAGAGTACACATTCCAAGGGGTGGGGTTTAATAATGAAAATATTTTAATCACACAACACCAGGAACAGTACAGGAGCAATTTAAGAGATATAAATAAATAGCACAACAATAATCAAATACAATTAGATTTGAAATCTAATTTAAAATTAGATTCATTATAATTGAATGTGGAGGAATCACTGAAGGCTATTTCAGTAGAAGTGAAAATAAAACACCATCATAATAAAGTGTAGCAGATTGTATATTACAAAGATGACTGTGTCAATATATATTTCATTCCTCACATACTTCTTTTAGTGACATTGATGAATCCAGATGGACCTGTATAACCATCTTAATCAAAAGACTGTGATGGAAGAGTTGCTGCAAGACTTCAGATAATTACACAGGACAAAAGATGGGCCTAAAAATCAACCTTCGGCCCCAGTGGACAGACAGTCCAGGGCCCATTCTTCTCCCCGCATATAAGAATAATGCAGTCATTATTCAGTCACTCCATTTAGAATTTGCCTTTGAAGTTGATTTGATTGCCATTGCAGTATCTTTTTAAGCCGCTGGGTAGCTTCACTGAGGAACTGCAGCCTTGCAGTTGCCCATGCCACAGCTCAAGGCCCACTCAGGCATCAGGAGGAAGCTGTGATGAGTGAGACTGGAATAAGGCTGAGTTCGTATGCGTTCACGTCAGGGAACTGCTGTTGACACATCAGACACAGCAGCATAGGTCAAGCCTGCCATGCCTATCTATGGGGTTTTGTTCATTTTTTTGTTTTTATATCAGGTAAACTGAGAGGACAAACTCAGGCCCAGGTCAGATTGGCAGGTGCAGCTGCCAATCGATGCAGGCAGCAGTGCCAAATCTAGAGGACAAAGAGATTTGTCTCTTCCCACCACCACCCCCATGCCCTCTTGGATCTAATTTCTTCTCTCCCTGGGTGCCAGGAGTTTTTCTCTCCCTATGACTCCACAAAATTAGTACACCCAATCCCAGTAGGTAGGACTTACAACTTTATCTTTTCTCCAGTTATCCTTTATTCCTACTTTGGTTTTTGTTTGTTTGTTTGTTTGTTTTTTCAAAATAATATGAGGGTACAATTTTTAGGTTACATTGTTCTCACCTGCAGGGTAAAGTTCCATTTGTAGAAGAGTTCCTCACCCAGGTGGCATATTATACAATGTGCACCTTAGGTGAAATCCAGCCTCTATTCCTGCTTTGAATTTTTTTCCCTGGAAGTATCTGAGATGCGAGAATCCCTTTCTGGGGGCGAATTCATTCATACCCTTACTGAGGTATGTGGGGTGAAGGAGATTGGGGTGGAAGAGTCAGAAGTCTTCCCAATGCTCAACGACACCCCAATCTAGAGATAGTAGGGGACATGGAATGTCCATTCAGTACTTTGACCACTGGCTCATTGCTGGATGGCTTTTGTGGCAAAAAGAACATCATTGTCTGATTGCAGAAGATCCAGAGAGCAAAATATACAATGCAGATTATTTTCAATGGTGCAAGTGTTATGGGCTGGAACACAATAACATAGCCTGAAAAACAGTCAAAATCTGTGGCATCACAAGTACCCTAGAGGTGCTGAGGAAGATAAAAAGGTCCAATATAATCCATCTTCTAACAGGAGGCAGGGCCACCATCCCCTGCAACATGTCCTTCTTCATCTTGAGAAAATAAGTCATCTATCAGCAGGAAGCCCAAATCTAGCATGCAGTGGTAGCCCCGGTATCAGACACATAACCTCAGAGCCTGCGGTGATGTGTTGCCATATCCCAATGCCATATCCCACACATCTGGGTGATGAGGGAGCAACTTGAGCCTTGCAGGTGTGAGCAGCAGCTTCATTTCAGTCAGAGACAGACTCTCACCATGGACATCTATATTACATGACAATAGGATACATGGGTCACATAAATTAGCCCAGACCACCATGTCAGCATCCATGAATTGCTTCCAGTTTGTGACCCCAAAGAAGAATATCTTTAATTCACCTATCTACGGACTTTCAAGTCACAACTGAAATGGCTATACCAGCACAACAGTCAATAAAAATACCAAGGGGCATATTGGCCTGAGCTGGGAGTAGGGCCTTAAGGTTTATCCACCATGCCCATTTCCAGTACTGTGTAGCTGGGACTGAGGTTAAACAGCCACAGCAGTCCCAGGGTGAACCGAGTTTCTACATGGCTGAACCATCAGTGAACCAGGCCCAGGAGTTGAGGGGAACCTCTGTGAATCTGGGTGCCCCACTGAGCCAGCAACTTTGCTTCAGGGAGAGGAGGCAGAGGTAAGTTTCCTGTAAAGGAGCAGCTGCCACCCATCATAAAATACCAAGATAAAAAAAATAATAAAATAAAATAAATACCAATATGAAGCTGGATCGATATTAGCTGGTTAGCTAATTTTCTGAGCACACTATTTTCACTTAACAAGAAAGACTGTTCAGTGAGGCATATGCTGCCTACAATATTTAAATAATCCCTGTAAGACTCTGGGCCTTTCTTTGGTAACAGTGGGACCAAAAAAGACAGAAGTGTTTGATTGATTTTTGAAGTAACTGAGCATTGGAAAGTCACCCACATTGTCCTAAGAAATTGTTCCTGAATTTTCTGGAGTTTGCTAACCACTCCTGCTGGCTGAGGGATGATAGCATCACAGCCAGGCCCATTGAGAATGAGACTTCAGACTTGCCAATTAGCAGGACATCACCTGTATAGTGAAAGTTCTAGACATCAGAGGGAAAAGGCACTGAGGCTAAATGCTGACTGTCCTATTGGTTGCAAATAGTGGGGTACTTTGTCCCACTAGAATTTTTTGTAAAGCCCTAAACAACAAAA
>CAUYON010211043.1:0-18780 GCA_963573935.1 Arctocebus calabarensis | reverse complement strand
AAAAAAATAGCCGGGCGCTGTGGCGGGCGCCTGTAGTCCCAGCTACTCGGGAGGCTGAGGCAAGAGAATCGCTTAAGCCCAAGAGCTGGAGGTTGCTGTGAGCAATGTGACGCCACGGCACTCTACCCAGGGCGATAAAGTAAGACTCTGTCTCTACAAAAAAAAAAAACAAAAAACCACTTTCCCAGTGGCAGTCAGCTGAATCCACAGATGTGAGACCATGGCGACAGAGGGCTGAGTGCATACACACATGTAACGTGTACACATGTGCTGAAAAACGTAACAGACTTTATAGTGGCAATTTGAAAGAAGAATAGGAAATCATAAAAATAACCAAGTGGAAATATTAGGTATTAGGGTAACTGATATAAAGGGCACAACACGTCAGAGAAATAGAATAAATATAGTTGAAGAATGAATTAATTATTTGGGAAGATCAGCTTACGAGACCTTCCCCAGAAGGAAGGAGGAAAGGATAAAGAGTTGGAAACTTAAAAAGAAATGCTAAGATATAAGAATAAAAGTAGAAACATTAACACCCAAATAATAGGAATCAGAAAAAGAGGGAACAAAAAACTGAGACTAGGAAATATTTAAAGAAATGATATAGGTAAATTTTCCAGAATTAAGGAACTCTGAAAGTTTTCAGATTAAATGGACCTGTAGAAAACAGAGACCAAGAAAAACTCTCACCTTGATACATTGCACAGAAGTTAAGAATTTCATAAACCAAGAGAAAAGTGTAAAGGCTCCTGAAGCAAAAGCATTCACCTTATACAGGAACAAGAGTCAGGAGACTGAGGACTCCCCACACAAGAAAGGACAGAGCTAGCAAGTGGAGAGGCACAGAAGCTTGTGTTCCAGCCACATTCAGATGTGCGGGTCTCCTTCAAAGGTGCTTTGCCACACTGAAAACACTTTTGGAAAAGTTTTCATGTATAAACACATGTAGGAAGAAGAAAGAGAAAGACAGGGGAAAGGGCCATAAAATATCTCAGTAAAGTTAGTTTTGTCTAAAAGTTAATCTCCTCTTCTTTAAGTGGCCTGTGGTTGGGGCAGATAGTTTTGCTTTTGGCAAAGCCGAGAGAAGAAAACTCAATTGGCATGATGTGGACAAAGGGAATTCATACAAATCAGCAGAAAAACTAGGTTTCCTCATCATATACAACCACAGCACCCTCCTTTTCACAGTCTATTAAATGAGGTGCTTTTATTTGAATCTCTGGATCCATTGCTCCAGGTCACATTTCATTGACTGCTTCTCCATGGCCTGTAATCACAGCAGCACTTCATCAGAAATGCCTTGAACAAGAATTTGTGGATTCTTGCACATTTCAAGCCCAGAAAACATATCTCCCTGACCAAAAATCATACACATTTCTGGGCTTTTCTCTTGGTTTTCTCTCAACCAGATGGAAGTTCTCTCTCTTGCCCTAAGTCAGGGTTCTCAGCCTCAGACTAACATTTTGAGTTGAGCGTCTCTATTGTAGGAGCTCGTGCACTGTAGGGTTCCGCAGTGCCCCTGTCTTCTGCTAACCATATGCTGAAAGGATCCCTGCCTTTGTTGTGACAGTTGAAAATGTCTCCAGACACTGGCAAAATCACCACTGGTTGAGAATCACTGCTCTAAATATACAGGGTGTTCATAAAGTTCATGTGCCATTTAAAATAGACAACTATTTTAAATTTTATAGGGTACTTATTCTCTTTGTCACTCTAAATTTTCTTCCAACCGTGGGACAATGTATGGAACCTATTTCCTGTTTCTCTATTTTGGACCATAAAATAATGTCCTACTTAAAAAAAATATTTGATAAAATAGCGTGAGCCCTCATGTTGCTGTCAAGAGAATGTCCTTCTTGCCTTTTCTGGAATTTCCCTTTCCTATGATGAGCCCAAGGAACCCCAGAGTCCACTTGATCCCACCAATTTCCAGCTCCTCCTCCGCCCCGGGGCTCCTGCTGCCTTGCGTCCTGAGCTGAGGGCCACACCTGTTCCCTACGAGGGCTCAGACACAAAGACACCATCAGTCGGAGATGCGACGGTCTGCCAGTGGCTGCTCCTGCTGTGGGGGCATGAGGAGGAAACGCGGCTCCTCGGCCTTCACTCTCAGCTGGGCTCATTCTATACAGCACCACAGCATCCTGTCTGCAGGGAGCCTCAGCGGGGACACACACGCACATGTGACACACATAGCCATCATTCCCAGGGCGTCCCCCTAGCTCCAGATGGTTGGGTCAGGACATGTTTGTAGTGCTGACGCATCCTGGGACAATCCTGGAGAAGGACTTGTCCTCAGGATTGAGCCTGGGTCCCAGGTCCAGACTCAATCATCGCTCATGACCCTTCTGGGCATGGCTGGCAGTCTGCTGGCCTCAGGGAGCTGCTGTACCACCAAGATGCTCTAAGAACATTACACTGCAAAAGGAACATGTCAGGGGCTTCACCTCCTGGATAATCATGTCTAGAGGGACAATGGCGAGCAGCCTTTGACCCCGTCTCCACCACCATGTCCTGTTTCACTCTCCTATCAAAACAAACCTGAACTGGGAGGAGCCCCTGGGGATATATGCTTTGGGACAAAGAGCATATGTTTTAAGGGCTCATTGTGACATTTATGTGGCCACTTGTCTTGCTTCTTTTTTCTTCACCAAATAATCCATTCATAAGTGTTTTTGTATGTGCAAGTGGTCATTTACAAACTTACTTTTTAGAAGGAGATCTATTATCCCAAAGCAAATTTTACAGAGCATAGTACTCTAAACAGGAAGTAGGACTGATTTGACTGAAGTATGGGGGATTCTACTCTCTACCCTCCTGCATTTCCCATGAAGAACCTGAGTTTTGAGGACATCGAGTGAAGACTATGCAGAACATGGGGTCTAAAAAGAGAAACCTGAGTATGTGACTATCAGTCAGAATTCTGAGCTTTAAATAGAAAAGGAATTTATTAAAAAGCATTGCATAGCTCACCCCAGCCCTGAGGCGGGTGGTGGTAGGAACAGTAGCCCCCAGTCACAGTGTGGTGGGCACGGAAGCAGCCGCTGGACATGGGGCTGTCCAGGGGGCTCCCACCTTGGGACCGGCTGGAAACCTGGGGCTGGGCTACGCCTCGGGGCCGCAGGAGGGCCCTGCTGCCGCTGCTCCATCTCCCTGGATGGAGCCTGCACCATTTCTGGCTCACAGTCTGAGGCAGGAGTGTCAGACAGGGAGACCTTGCCCCTTGTGCCTGTGCTTTGGCTTTGAGGGAGGCCGAGGAGGTGTGCACACAGCATTTCAGCTTCTATAATGTGACCTGGCTCTATTTTGCAAGGCAGAATATTCTGCAAAAGAAGAAGGAGGTTCTGATGCTGGGGGAGGAGGAGAGAAGGACAAATGTCCACTATAGTAACTTTGGCAAATTTCTCTCTCTCTGAACATTATTCCCCTAGGAAAGACAGTGGCCCTCTAAGTCATCCCTCCATCCCTCCATCCAGATGAGAGCTGTCCTGGTTATCTATTGCATGATACACACTGTCCTGCCTTAGTGGTCGCAACTACCATTTCTTTGTACATCAGAGCTCTTGTGGGGAAGGTGTCCATGTAAGGCTAAGTTAGGTGTCTGCTCCACATGGAGTCAACTAGAGTTCTTTGGAACGTTCAGGTAGTGGCTGATCTGATCTGGAGGGTTTCAAACGGCTTCACTCTCTTCTCTATTCCTTGGTGGGGATGCTGGAATGTTTGATTTGGCTGGGCTCCTCTTTCTCTCCACATGGTCTCAGGCTTCTGTGCATGGGCACTCCAGCAGGGTAGCGAGACTTCCTACGAGACAGCTCAGGGCTCCAGGAGACCTCTCTTTAAGGCTAGGCTCAGAGGTATCATAATGAAGCTCTATTATACTCACAGATCAGCTCTAATTCAAAAGGAGGAGAAATTGGAGACTACACTTCTTGAGGGAGATATCAAAGAGTTTGCAGCTATGGTTAATCTACTGAAAGAACTAAGTGCTGAGCATAGTGTTGTGAGCAGCAGATACAACACCACACCTGAAGAGGCCCTATCTGCACAGAGCTCACAGTCACCAAGGTTATAAGACAAGCGAATAGATGGAAGCAGCTGATGAGAGCTGTGTAAAGAAGCGTCATAAATCGCAAACAAATCTAATGTGAAGGGTGAGTTCCAGAAAGTGGGTGGGGGATCTCACAAACCCCCCTACTTTTCTCAAATGTACCAGTTACTGTATATTGATGATCACCAAGAAATAGGTGCTCAGCTTTTGGCATAATTGTTCCCAGTTCTCAGACCGACTCTACTGCAGCAACTTCCATGCCCACAGCCTTACCCATGCTTCTCGTGTGATGACTGACTTCTTGGGTTCCATCTTCATCAGTACCTACCCCCTCCCACCCATCAAAGCCATTTAATAGATGCTTCTGGAGATGTCCACACCCTGTAGCTGCTCCAGGAGGAATCCAAACAGATCACCAAGGGGCAGTGGCCTCCAACCAGTGTGCCCTGAGATCTTAGGTACACCAAGAAAATTTTAAAGATCATTAATTAAATTATTTTCAAATTAAGTTCAAGACACAGTAAGTATATTAATTTTTTTTACTCTTTTTTTGATCAACAAAATTGAAGTGTGCTGTGGAAGTTTAACTATAGGTTCCTGTGTGCTGTGAGAGCCTGCCGCAGGTGCTCTGAAGTGCTCACTCAGTCAGCACTGTCCTCCACGCCCTCTCCTGGGCCATGAGGTGATGGTGTACAGGCTTCTCCTGGGCCTGGAGGTGATGGTATACAGGCTTCTCCTGGGCCGGGAGGTGATGGTGTACGGGCTTCTCCTGGGCAGTGAGGTGATGGTGTACAGGCTTCTCCTGGGCCGAGAGGTGATGGAAGAGCTATTTAAAGCTGCTCACACTCAGTTAGCTAAACTTGTTAAGTTCCTACTGTGTTTAGGGAACTAGACCACAGACCACTTTGAGCCAACATAGTTTTTGCCTGAGAGAAGATTTTAAAACTTTCCATTTTTTGCTGCTTGATTGATAAGGTGATAAATAAAATTCAAGCTTAGAAAATTAGAAAAGTTAAAAGAAAAAGAAATTGATCATTATCTCACCATCCCAGAACAGCACTATTAATATTTTGATTTCTTTCCTTCTGGTTAGTTATTTATTTTTAGTTTTTAATAATGGCCTTCACTTTTCAAAAACAGCTTAGGTTTACAGTGAACCTGAGCAAATAGTGCTGCTGTCGCCCACACGTCCTCCTTTCCTGCACAGAGTTCCCTCTCTTGTTACCATGACTTCTTAGTGTGGCACATTTGTCACAGTTAAGGCACCCGTGTTAATGTGTCACTACTAAGTGAGATTTAATTGAGGTTTCTCTCTGCATTCTATAGTTCTACAGGTTTTGACAGAAGCAGATCAGAACCCTCCATTTCAGCCTCATACTGGATAGTTTCATCACTTGTCTTTTATATAGTTATACCCTCCCCTCTGATCCCATATGTTCCAACCATTCCCTAGTCTGTCATCTTGGCTCCAGACAAAGTGAAGGAAAGCTCTTCCCGCCAGCCCTGCTTTCATGCTCAGTGGACTAGTGAAAATGGTGGTATGGTGGAGCAGGTGGCTGCCAGGCGGTTTGACCTTGAGAAGAACAGTCAGTAGGCTGTAGTTCAGGACTAGCAGGGCCTGCAGGGCAGTGGATCTACTTTAGGAGTGTGGGCTCTGGGCTGTAGACCTGGGTTCTGGTCCTCTGTCTACCATTTGAGATGTGTAACCTTATGCAGGTGACTTAGCCTCTCTGGGCCTCAGTTCCCTCAGCTGTAAAGCAAAGCTGATCACAGTACATATGTTATGGAGCAGTTGAGAGGGTTATGTGAAGAAGCAGAGGTAAAGCAGTTAAGCTGGCTTAGGTAAGCCCTCAAGATACTGTAGTTTTTATGATTCAGGAGCCAGGAAAACAGTGCCCTCAATCTGCTGGTAACTGGTGTTCCCACACTGCCCACCTGAAGGCCTCACAAGGCCTCCCTCGTCAACATCCCTGCGTTTAGGTCAGTAACCTTCAGGCAGGGAAAGTTTTCTCATGACTGCCACATGTGAGCGAGCTCATCTCTAAAGGGCCAGCGGATCCGGCAAAAGCCTAAACAGGTGACTTTGCCTGCGTTTCCTGGACACTTCCTACCGGCCTCCGAGGCCACAGGCTTCTCCCCACAGCCCGCTGGATCTCCCTTCTTCTCGATGCCAGTGGCCACCTCTGCCTGGCCAGGCCACCGTCGCAGGCTTTGTTCCCACGTGGGTGAGGTCTTCGGAAACGGAGAGGTCGTTAGTTAACTGTCACTTTGGACGTGCCACCGGGAGAGCTGGGAGCAGCGCCTCTTAGCTTCGGACTGTTGGGTCCACCGTGGGGAGTAGCGAGGAATTCAGTGAGATATTTTTTGTAAGTCTATCGAACTGCGGAATTCCTTACAAATCCAACAGGTTTGAGCACGATCTCATCGCATCCCTACCTTTGAGAGGTCATGTACACACACACGCGTGCACACACCACGCGATGTCCCTGACACCCGCGCACGCACAAGCACACACACGCCTGTGTGCAAGCGCCCGCCGCTCCACCTTCTACAGTGAGAGAAGGAGGGCGTGCGCGGCCATGAGGACGGGCTTAGGTAAACGTGCACGTTCTGCAGAGGCCTTGTTCTTTGTCCCCGCAGTCAGGTCCCATACGGCTGAAGGACGCGGCGCCGGACTTGAGGTCGCGGGCCACGCCGGGCTGCGGCGCCTCCACTCCGCGCCAGCAGGGGGCGCTGCGGTCCGCGGTCGGGGCAGCTCTGCGTCCCCCGCAGCCGCCGCGGCGACGCGAAGGATGACACACCGGCTTGACCAGGGCCTTTGTCACGCGCAGCGGGGATCTGGCATCTGGCGTCACCGCACAATGGAAAACAAAGTGCTTCTGCCTGGCTGGCCAGAGTGCCGTTTGCTCAGCACGGATGCCAGAATGGAGCTTAGGACCTGGCGGTGACTCAGAGTCGCTTTCTGTAAAGCAGAGTCAACATTGCTCTTCCCCTCACTCTGGGCTGTTACTTGAATTTTTGGGTCACCATTTGTTTTTGTGCTAACCAAAGAGGTCTGAGTATTTCATAAGAACTTTTCTTTTTTCTTTTCTTTCTTTGGAAGGGGCGCAGCACCAACTTGGGACAGATCCTAGTGTGAGATTGTTGTCACTCTTAGCTCCCAAATAGTTTGGCCTTATATATTATTTACATGTTCAAAGGTGTGCTGTATAGAAATTCAAGTAAAATTTGCAAAATCTGTCTCTGGCGGGAAGCCCTGGAGAGGTTTGTTCACTATCAAGGACGACAGATTGGACCAGGGAGTGCCCTGACTGGTGAGGGGAGGGAGCTGAAGGCCAGAAGCTTCTGGAACCTAGAAAAAGGAAAAAAAAAAAAAAAGGAGACTACTGGAGCTGGTCTGAAGATTATGACAGATTACTGGGAGAAAGAGACAAGAAAGAGTGAAAGAGCAGAGCCAGGAGGGCTGGAAGGGATCAAAGCATAAGAATAGGGAGCCCAGATGATGACACCCTGGGTCCCAGCGGAGAATTAGCCTGGAGGAGGCTATTGCCTGACAAATCAGGATTCACAGAGCAGGCCCCGCAGGGCGCAGCTGCAATATTGCTCCCTATTCTCAGGTTGACAGCACTGGCTGTGTGTCATTTCAGAGGAGAGTGGAATGTCAGCCAGACTTCCTGTCCTGAGGATGGCTTGCATGGGGATCCTGCCAGTATTTCTAGTGTCTTTTTCTGGGGCAGGGAGCCTATGGGCTCAAGGTGACATGTAGCCCTCTAGATCCCCAAGTGTAGCATCTTCAAACTTCACAGAACAAATCCCTTTATTAAAAAGATTTAGTCAGAGGGACACATGAAGACTCATTCTTTGTGGTGGCTCGAGTCCCTTCAGCCTTGTTTCACTGACTCACAGATGCCCTGATGGGACTGGCCAATGGAGAGAATCAGCATGGAAAGCCCAGGAATTGCCCCAGATTGCCCTGTGGGTTTGTGCTGAGTCTTCAGAATAAGTTTATAATAGCTTAGCTTACAGAATTCTAGAGTTTCCCTGGTCACCCCTCTTCATGCTGAATTGGGAAAAGGATATATTCTGGGGTAGAGACAAAGGGAACTGAGTGAAGCAAACATGCGTAGGTTGGTTTTTTTTTCCCAGCGGCCCATTGCTCCCTGCTGCTTTTTTCATGCCAGCTGGATTTCCCAAAGCCCTTGTCTCAGACAGAGGCTCCATGGTGAAACAGCTGAATCACAACTTTGCCCCCGCTTGTACTACAATTACAAATGTTATCACTTCATCTGACATAGAAGGGTTGGTGGTTGGAAATGAAATCTTCATGACGAAGAAGCTCTTTAGAAACAGCAAAACTCCCTTCCTGAAATGAGGGTGTTTTCAGAAGTCTGGAGCGGGGGTTATAAAGACCCAGAGGAGTCATCTCCCCCTTCCCCTTCCTACAAAAATGAGAATTACAGTATCAAGCGAACAGCATTCTGGGTTTCTCGTTCTCTCAGCATCTCTTCCAGTTACTGTGTTTTGTGTCCTCAGCACAAACGACTTGCTGGCATCCTGCCCCGGGCATCTCTGTCCCTCCTCCTCTCTTGTTCTCTTTGCTGTTCTGTCTCCCTTGACCTTACTCAAAGTCGCCTTCACTAGGAAGTCTTCTTGTCCCCTTCTTGGCCTGCTCGGCCTATTGTTTTACTTTTGAGACTTAAAACAAATTCTGTCCTCAGGGCATTCTCTCTGTGCATCAGTTCTCCTGGGTAAAGATGACTCCTTCTGATGGCTTTTTATTTCCCCTTCTGCCTGTTCCTTCCCATGGGTGATTTTGGGGTGAGTAGCATCCAACTTCAGATCTGAAGTCCAACTCACAGCAACCAAGTGCCCTCCCACCCAGGCTTAAGAACAAAGGCTCCTTCCACCAAAGGGCATATGAATTCCCCCCCAGTAGCCAGGACATGCAGACTAATTAAGTTTCCTGTTCCTCCTCTTCCCGAATGATCTCGCCGATGCTATCTCCAATTAGATGACAAATCCGGATGTTTCTATCTCATGGTTGCTGTTTGCTGCATGCTTCCTGGACAGGTTTCTAGGTAACCTTAATGTCTGGGCTTCTGGGGAAGGAGGAGTAGAAAATAACTCCCCTCTTCAGTAAGTGGTTTTAAAAGTATAACATCATTTAAAAGCTTTTAAAGAGCAGTTGTCCCCTTCCAGCGGCTCTGGCTGTTTGCTTTGTGATAGGAGCCTCCGAACAGCTTTGTGCTTGGCAACATCTGCCTGGGACAGAAGGCAGGTTTAGAGCCTGGAAGATTGATTTCTCCTTTGTAGGGCTGTCCATGAGGGGCGTGGGAGAGAAGGCCCTGGGGGCAGCAGTGGTCAAGGAGGTCTGCTTCCCCATACATGCTTCGTTCATGTGTGAGTCTCAAAAGACCCTTTGTCTGCCATGGGACGGTTTGTCCTGGCAGTCCCAAGGCAGTGACCAGGGACCTGGAGGGTATGAGGCCTTTCCACCCACTCTCATGTCCATGCAAAACCTGCTGGGGAAATGTCCCCAAACTGCATGTGTGTTTTGAGTTGATGTGGCTGTAGTGTGACCATCCAGGTTGCTCTGGTGCCACTGGATTCTATGGCTCTCACCAGGCCTGACTGTCTTGTTTTAGAAGCTGGGAGGAGCTTGCCCCTGTGCCAGGGCTTGGGGTTTGCCTTCCCCAGAGCATTGAGTAAGAGCCTCATGTTTACAAAAGTCCTAGGCCCTGTGATCTCTTCCTGCCAGGGCAAGAGGAGGAGGAGGAGGCACAGAGCGTCATGGAGGGCCTGTGACTTCTGACCTCTGGGGCTCTGAAAATAATTTTTTTTTTTTAGAGACAGAGTCTCACTTTATCACCCTGGGTGGAGGGCTGTAGCCTCACAGCTCACAGCAACCTCAAACTCTTGGGCTCAAGTGATTCTCTTGCCTCAGCCTCCTGAGTAGTTTCGACTACAGGCACCCACCACAAAGTCCAGCTATTTTTGGAAGAAGTCCAATGCACTATCTATTGTGCTACAGAGCCAACCTCAGCTATTTTTAGAGACGAAGTCTCGCTCTGGCTCAGGCCGATCTCAAACCTGTGTGCTCAGGCAATCCACCCGCCTTGGCCTCCCAGAGTGTGAGGGTTACAGGCCTGAGCCACTGCACCCAGCCCTGAAAAATATAATTTTAAACTTCTCATCGTAATTGATTGTCTGAACATAGTTTTATTTTTTTCAAAAGTATTCGTAAAATTGTACATATAAATACCTACACTGTATTATAGATGTTTTTGGCAAGGTAGTTTTTCGTAAGTGCTTTTGTGATTCCTTTAAGAGATATATACGCTACACCTGGTTTATTATGTATTTATTTATATTTATATACGTATATGTATATAAATCTATAAATATAGATACATACATACATACATATATATCAAAGTTTTTAAAAAATCGAGTGCCCATCCAGTATTTGGTGATAATAAGGGCTACTAAAATCAACCCCATATCTTCTTAAGGCTTTTTTCACCATCTGGTATGACCGAGAGCAGAAATGGCTCGGCCACACCACATAGCAACTGGGTACCCACCCAGGCTGATTCTTATGGGTGATTCACCCATAGACTTTTCTACCTGGGTGTGAAAACTCCTTCTGACAATTTAGGGAGAATTTGGTTACTCAGAACCTCCTAGGTCATAAAATAAAAATATCCATGCCCATTTTATATAGTGGGTCTACATGGAGCCTAAAAAAATGTGGCCGTATGTCGTCTAGAAGACATGAGAGGGTGGGCTCATGACATTTTTTCTATGTATGTGAAGAGATACTGTATGTATTTAGTGTCCGTCACCTCTGGGAAGATGAAGTTTCTAAACTACCAACAATCTGAGGCATAAAGCTTTATCATTCAACTTTAAAGACCCTAAATGCATTGAAGTCTACAATTGCCCTGACTAACTGGGGCCATGGGAGATGGAACAGTTGGTGCTGAGTAGTTCACGTGAAGGCCGATCTTGAGGCTGGACAGGTTCAGGATTCCCAGCAGGATTTAACTTTCTGAGTCACTGGAGAGCAAGTATAGGACCCGTCTGTAGGATTCTAGAAAGCAGGACCTTTCAAGTCCCCAAGAATCAAAAGATTAAGATTCGTTTTCTGCTACCCCACCCTCAAAATAAAGACTATTCAAGTCACAGCACAAATACAAAAAATTCTCTCAGGGTAACCACCTAGTTAAAATATTTTTAATTTTTCCTTTCTCTCTGTGAAAGGCTCTTATCCTAAGCACGTGCTGTTAGCTACTTCAGCACACCTGGTGAGGCAGAACAAGGTGGGGAGGCATTGGAGGGAATCTGAGCAAGGCCTGGAACAGCTCTGGCCAGAGGCTCGCAGGCCTGCCTGGCCTACGGCCAAAAAGAGTAAAGGAATAGCCTCAGCACGTGCTCCAAGTGGGTGGATTTCAACATGCACGGAATGGCTCCTTTTAGGTCCTGAATGCTGGGTACTTAGCACACTTACTTTGCACACATCTATCTCCTGGTTGGAAGGCTGGAGGCAAACAGATCATTAGGAAAATAACCACAGAGCTAATGTACTGGAGGAAGTAGGCATCAGGTCCTGGACAGACCAGCGTGGCTCTCAGTCCTTCACGAGAGATGAGAGGCCAAACCAAACCCATGTGTCTGTCCCTCCAAGGTCAGTCAGCCAGGCTTTGTCAGGCCAGGAGGGGAAGGGAGTTTCAAAGGGCCTTTGTGGAATATACACAGCTCTGGCCCCTGAGATTCAAATCAGGACCTGGAAACTTGTGTAGTAACCACCCACATGCACACTGCCTGGATACCAGCAGGCCCTCCAGTCTCTCTCTCTCTCTTTTTTTTTTTTTCTTTTTTCCCCCCTCCTCTTCTCTTTTTATAAGAGCTAAGGTTTCTCTGTAGTGGGGAAAGATAACTTTTTTTTTGAGACAGAGTCTTACAATGTCACCCTCTGTAGAGTGCTTTGGCATCACAGTTCAGAGCAATCTCAAACTCTTGGGCTTAAGCGATTCTCTTGCCTCAGCCTCCCAAGTACCTGGGAGTACAGGCGCCCACCACAATACTTGGCTATTTTTTGGCTGCTGTTGTCATTGTTGTTTGGCAGGCCTGGGAGGGGTTCAAACCTGCTAGCTCCAGGGTGTATGTGGCTGGTGCCCTAGCTGCTGAGCTACAGGTCCTAAGCCTGGGAAAGAGATTATTAAAAACAAAACAAAAATCTTCCCCAACTGCAATAGAAAATGACCAAAAGCTGAAGTTCATTTAGTTACTTGTAACATGAAACTGAACAAATTAGATGATATGTTTTTGTTGGATGCTATTCAAACTATATACAAAATGTCTTTTAAAAAATCAAGACATTGCTGTTGTATTATAGGTCATGCTGCCTTGTGGCAGCATGGGGAATTCATTAAATACATATATATATGATGTAAGTATGTATTTTTTATATATATATAAAATACATGCATATGATATATGTATATAAAATAAATATATATGATATAGTACATAAAATACATATGTATATGTACATAAAACACAAATACATGATACGTGTACATAAATACACATAGATGATATGTATTTCTTAAACCAAACCAACCGATGGGTGGACCAACAGTAAACATGTTGAAAATTGCAAAGTAACGTAAGATTCTCAGTTGTTTCTGTTTCTCTTGCTGGGTCCCATCTGCGTATTGTTGCGTTTCTCAGAGTGGCTCCTGGCACTGCTCTCCGTGCCTACCTTTGTGAACTACAAACAGTAAGAACTCTTCCTCAGAAAACCTGGGAATTGCGCCTGTGTTTACTGCTTTGCTCCTGAGGCCCATTTAGTCTCCAATCAGCACACAGTTCTTCTTTGTCTGTCGTGTTTACTCAGTTTTACTAGAGCAGCAGCCTCAAGGGCTCCAGGCCCTTCAGACTTTGTGCTGTGAGGAGAAGACCAAGGCCAGGGAGCAGAGTGCCTCTCTGTCCCACTTTCCAGTCTGTGGCTTCCAGCTGGTCTTTGAGGGTCTCTGAAATTCAGCTTTTGCAACTGCTTACCTTACAGAGTTGTTATGGACATCAAACAGAATAATGACTAGAAAAGCACCCCTCAAATGCTGATCATGTGGTATTATTAGCAAAGCTTCTATTTTATACCAAGACAAAGGAGCACGGGTGGTCATTCATTTGGTATATTTTCTTCTTCTTATCACCATCCTTTTTACACTTTTTCCCCTTCTATTTCTTTTTTTTTTTTTTTTTTTCCGTAGAGACAGAGTCTCACTTTATCACCCTTGGTAGAGTGCCGTGGCGTCACACAGCTCACAGCAACCTCCAACTCCTGGACTGAGGCAATTCTCTTGCCTCAGCCTCCCAAGTAGCTGGGACTACAGGTGCCCACCACAATGCCCGGCTAGTTTTCTGTTTTGCAGTTCTGCCGAGGCTGGGTTTGAACCTGCCACCTTCGGTATATGGGGCCAGCGCCATACTCGTTGAGTCACAGGCACCGCCCAACACCTGGTTATTTTTAGAGATGGGGTCTTGCTTTTGCTCAGGCTGCTCTTGAACTCATGAGCTCAAGCAATCCATGCACTTCAGCCTCCCAAAATGCTAAGATTACAGGCATAAGCCACTGTGTGTGGCTGGTACTGCTATAATTTTTTTTTTTTTTTTTTTTTGAGACAGAGCCTCAAGCTGTCCCCCTGGATAGAGTGCTGTTGCATCACAGCTCACAGCAACCTCTAATTTCTGGGCTCAAGCGAGTCTCCTGACTCCGCCTCCCAAATAGGTGGGACTACACGCGCCCACCACAACGCCTGGCCATTTTTCGGTTGCAACCGTCATTGTTTGGCAGACCTGGGCTGGATTCGAACCCACCAGCTCAGGTGTACATGGCTGGCGCCTTAGCCCATTAAGCCATGGGCACCGAGCCATACTGCTATAATTTTATATATAATCAATTCTTTGTTTAGATTTGCCCACGTTTACCTATTTTCTAATAAGTATCAGTCCTTTTCTCTGAAACATATCCTTATGTAGTTATTGTGGGGAGGTTATATGAGGATGTAATATAAAAATGTTATATTTCATTCTCATTCTTTTTTTTTTTTTTTTTTTTGAGACAGAGTCTCACTGTCGCCCTGGTAGATCGCTGTCCGTGGCATCATCGTAGCTCACAGCCCGCTCAAACGCTGGACTCAAGTGATCCTCACGCCTTAGCTTCCCAAGTAGCTGGGACTACAGGTGCCCACCACAACACCTGGGTAATTTTTCTATTTTTAGTTGAGACAGGGTCTTGCTCTTGCACAGGCTGGTCTCAAAATCCTAAACTTAGGCAATCCGCCTGTCTCAGCTTCCCAGAATGCTGGGATTATGGGCAAGAACCACCATGCCCAGTCTTTCACTATCATTCCTGAATGATGATTTCCTTGGGTGTAGTTAGTAAATTGACTGTTATGTGACTTTGTACTTCATTAAATATCTCGGGTCTTCTTATTTCACTATTTATTGAGACATTTGCTATCAGTCTAATTGCACTCTTTTGTACATAATCTTTTCTTTCTGGCTTTAAGATTTTCTCCTTTGGTTTCTTGCATTTTCTCTGCTGTGTTCAATATGAATTTCTTATTTATCTGGTTTCAGACTCATTGTACATAATCCCTAATCTTGGGAGTCATGTCTTTCATCAAGCCTGGAACGCTTTCGGCCATTCTCTGAATGAAATCTTCCCCTCATCCTCTCCGCCTGGTTCCTGTGCTAGATGTTTAATGCATCTTCGTCTAACCATCATACTCTCAATCTCTCAGACTTTCCTTCAGTTTGTCACTTTGTGCTGCTTCCTTGGTAATTTTCTCAGATCCACCTGCAGTGTTTTCTTCAGCTCTGTCTACTCTCCTGTTTCACTCATCACAGAGATCCTTATTCTAATAACTATGTATGCGATTTCTAGAAATTCTATTTAGTTCTATTTCAGATCTACTTTTTTAGTATTGCTTTGTTATTGTCTTCTGGTTCTTTTACGAGTTTAATATTTTTAAACTTATTTTATAGTCTGCATCATAGTTCTGTTGTTTGAGGTTCTTGGGACCCTTGTGCCTACTGCATCTTGCTTGTAAAAGATCGTATCCACGTACCTTATGCAGTTCTACATTTTTATATCAATTCTCAGCTTTGGTGTTTCTGAACAACACAGGTCCTATAAATTCTAACACCAAGGGTCAGGTGTGGTAACTCACTCCTGTAATCCTAGCACTCTGGGAGACTGAGGCAGGTGGATTGCCTGAGCTCAGGAATTCGAGACCAGCCTGAGCAAGAGTGAGATCCCATCTCTAAAAATAGCGGGGCTTTATGGGGGGCAGCTGTAGTCCTGGCTACTCAGGAGGCTGAGGCAGGAGGATCTCTTAATCCTAAGAGTTTGAGGTTGCTGTGAATGACGACACTATGCCACTCTACCAAGCAGGACTAAGTGAGACTCTCTTCCCCACCCCTAAAAAAAAAAAAATCTGGCCCCAAACTCACATCAGCAGCTGTGTTGAGAATCCCAAATTCTCAGTAAAGCCTTTTTGCCCCACCCTCAACCCGTCTTGAGACAGGCACACTTTCTTGTCTCTGTGTGCCACTGGGGAGATTATTTTTCTACCAAATGATTTTGCTGATGATTCTGCCTTTTGCAGGGTCCTGTTTTATCAGGGTTTTCAATTCCACATCCCCACTTTTGATGGACATGAAGGGTAGTCGCTTTCCTATTTTCATGCTCAACCCACAGGTTCCTAAGGCCAGCAAACCCGCCTAGGACCAGAACGCCCTAAGCTTATCTGCATACTGTGCTGTTGTCTCCCTCTTTTTTCTGACCCTGGAGGTCTTTCCTTACTATCCTGGGAGCTCATTTCCATGGATGTTTTTTGCATTTTGACCAGAATTTGTAGGTGGCTTATAAATGGGAGGATTTTCAAGTTATTTAGTTTGCCATGTTGCCACGAACAGAAAGCACTTCCATTTAATTTTCAATATCTTCCACTTCAAAATTTTAATATCTCCCATTTCAAATGCATTTTTTTCCCTTGGAGTACTGCAGCATCTAAATGTTGGTTTTTCTTCTGAATAATCCTTTATAGGTGAGTTAGCATTGGAATTATCTCAAATGAGGCAAACATAGGTCAATTCGGCTGTACATTATAATCCCTTGGGCGACTTTAAAAAATACTGAGGCTTAGTTCCAACCATGAGGTTCTGATTTAATTGTCTGGGGGACAGTCTGGGCAATGGGCTTTTTAAAGTTCCCCAAGCAATTCTAATGTGCAGCTGAGGTTGGACATGCCGCATTTTAAACATGGTAATGAGAACAAGCAACCAAACCATAATAACACCTGGGCTCCACCCCACAACATCTGATTTCTTTTACCTAAGGCGGGCCCCAGGCATCAGTTTTCTTAGTGACTATAGTGAGAGTTAAAAACCAATGATTTATGCAGGCACGCCCAGTCGGAAGGGAAGAGTTAAGATAATGTTAGAACTGGAAGCAAGAAAAATAATCTTGTGCGACAGTTCTGTTTAATAGTTCACCAAACTCCCCGGAAGCTTTTTAATGGTACAGATTCCTGGGGATTGTGATCTTATAGATCTAATGCAAGGTCAGTGAGTCTTTAATTTCCCCAGAGGACCTTGAAGGCCACCAAGTTTGGAAACCATTCAGCTAGCCCATCTTATTTTTTAAAGGAGGCAACCATGCCTGAGAGAAATGTTTGGGGTTTTTTTTCCCCAAGGTCCCAGAGCTGATTAAGAGGAAAGCTGATGCTTCCCTTCCAGTCCCATGTCCCTTTTATCCATGTCCAAACATAAGGCCTCCTGCCACTTTTAGAAGATCTTGGACATTTTAAAGAGGCAGATTTTGGATTTGTGTACAATGATTTCAGGAACATTTTCTGTTTTGCTTTGTGTGTAGATGGCAGAGCAAAGGAGAATTTTTGAAAAAGCCTGCTGCCTTCCATATGGGGTCTTACTAGTAGCTCATTGACCTTGAACAGATAAGCCACCATCAGTCTCAATTGCCCATATGTAAATAGGGGATCATGGTGATTTTAAAATGAGTTTACAAATTCTTTAATAGTCATTGAAGCGATGAAGTCTAATTGCCTTCCTCTTGAATGTGGACATTATTTAGTAGTGGCTTCTAAAGAGCAGAATGTGGAAGTGATGGTGGGTGGATTCTGAGGCTAGGTCATAAAAAGATATTGTAGCTTCTGTCTTGCTTTCTCTCTTGGATCACTTGCTCTGGGGGAAGGTAACTGTGATGTCATGAGGATCCTCACTCAGACCTAGGGACAGGCCCATGTGAAAAAAATTGAGGATTACCATCAATGTCCTGAACTAACTTTCAGGGATTGTGAGTTGAACCCCTTACAAGTGGATCTGCCGGCCCCAGTCGAGTCTGCAGATGATTGCTACTCTTCTGTGGCCAATGTCTTAACTATAACTTCATGAGAGACTTTCAGTCAGAATCTCTCAGCTTAGCCATTCCTGACTGATGCTGAGATAACAACTACTTGTTATTTGAAGCTACTAAGGTCTGGAAGAATTTGTTACACAGCCAAGATAACTAACACAGAGATACTTCAATACCCTGGGATAGTTCTGGAACAATTTGTTACACAGCAAAGATAACTAATACAGCAGATACTTCAGCTGCACTAAAATACAGCTGCTTAGTTTATAGGTTTGCAACAGGATTCATATGCTAACATTTACAGAATGCTTTAGACTTTAACCAAATGAACTGCATATTAGATATAAAGGAGTGATCATGTATTATTAATGTTATCAGATTGGAACACATTTCATGTTCAATTAACTGAAATGCTCTTTCTGCAGCGTGGCTTTACTCATCTTCTTATCCCCACTGTACACTTATAAAAGGTCACCGTCAAGATACAAAAGTATATATATGATTTAAATGTCTTGACTCAGTTACTAACAACCATGAGCATGTTTCCAAATAGGAAAAGCAAGATTAATTTCAACTTGCTCTTTTTCACACAATGCTCTTTGTTTACTTTTTGGTATTGCATTTCCTTGCCACGCCAGGCGCCTCTCTTATTAAAGAGGCTGTTCACTTGTCTGTCTCCCCTGGTCTTTTAAAAGTAAAAGGTTTACTTCTAAAAACAGCCAAGGCAGACTTTGCACCAAAAAGGCAAATCATGTTTTTACTAGAAAATACTTCGTGAAATGAGTTTTTATTCATGAAAATTTCACCATGTATAAATTCCATGCCTAAAAGTAATAGCCCCTTTGTATTTTTCTTAAATAAATAAATAGCTTCTTTCCTCAAGAATCATGACTTCTGAGCATGCTCTTAAATTCAGAACTAGTTTATTTTCTTCTCAAAAGAATAGAAAATAAACGTGTGCATAGAGATTGTAAATTGGTCCTTCTTGTGAATCTGTATAATATGGGAAAACCAAGGAGGTATCTTTCTAACAGTCATAACGGAATATATGAAATACCTGATAAAAACACACAATAAAGGTGGGAGAGTTGTAAGGCTGAAAAAAAGTGAGATGATATCTTTCAAATGGCCTTTACTGATCTAACATACAAATAATCTTTTATGTATAATTGATTTGTTCCCAACATTGTTTGATATATTTAGAAGCACAAAAGTCTATTTTCTTTAAATGATAATTTTTATTTTTTTTCCCAAAATGGGAAGGAAAATGCATAATGCTCCC
>CAUYON010211042.1:0-33906 GCA_963573935.1 Arctocebus calabarensis | reverse complement strand
ACACCTATATATACCCTGAGACTAAAGGCCTAAAGGAGGAGATGGGGAAAGACTGGGAGAGAAACGGAGAGAGCTTCTCTCTCCCCACTAGAATTTTCTCCCTCTACCAGGTACCTTAATGTTTTCTGTATTCTTTTCTGTCAATAAATTCTGTCTTACAAAAAAAAAATAAATAAAAAAAATAAAAGTTATCATGTTTTAAAACTAACCATAACTCTCACCCAGGAACCAACTGTCAGCACTATTGGCTACCTGGGCACACAGTCTTCATTTTGATGTAATCAATTTAATCATCTCTTCAGCATATGCATTATATAGTCTATTTGTTTTTTGGATTATAGTCTTTTTTTTTTTTTTTGAGACAGAGTCTAACTATGTTGCCCTCAGTAGAGTGCTGCGGCATCACAGCTCGCAGCAACCTCAAACTCAAACTCTTGGGCTTAAGCGATTCTCTTGCCTCAGCCTCCCAAGTAGCTGGCACCTGCCACAACACCCGGCTACTTTTGGTGCAGTTGTCATTGTTGTTTAGCAGGCCCGGGTCAGGTTCAAACCTGCCAGCATTGGTATATGTGGCCGGTGCCCTACCCACTGAGCTACGGGTGCCAAGCCTGGATTATAGTCTTGATGTCTTTTTCAAGCTTCTAGGTCACAAAAATATCCACTACAATTTCCCCTATTAACATCACTTTCTCTTTTACTGTTGTTTATTTTTTGTTTTAGAAGCAGAATCTTGCTCTGTTGCCCAGGCTGGAGTGCAGTATGGTGAAATCATAGCTCACAGCAACCTCAACTTCCTGGGTTCAAGCAGTCCTCCCAAATCAGCCTCCTGAGTAGCTTCAATTACAGGTGCACGACATCACACTCAGATAGTTTTTTCTTTTCTTTTCTTTTTTGAGACAGTCTCACTATTTGCCCTGGGTAGAGTGCCATGGAATCACAGCTCACAGCAACCTCAAACTCTTGGGCTTAAGCGATTCTCCTGCCTTAGCCTCCCAAGTATCTGGGACTACAGGCGCTGGCCACAATGCCCGCCTATTTTTTGCTTGCAGTTGTCATTGTTGCTTGGCAGGCCTGGGCTGGGTTCGAACCCGCCAGCTCTGGTGTATGTGGCTGGCGCCTTAGCCACTAAGCTACAGGTGCCGAGCCTCACACTCAGATAATTTTTAATTTTTTTGTAGAGACAGGGTCTTTCTGCGTTGCCTAGGCTTTTCTCAAACTCTTCAAGTGATTCTCCCACTTTGGCTTCCCAAAGTGCTGGGTGGGATTACAGAAGAGCATCACTGTACCCAGCCCTGAACATCATGATTTTATCTTTCATATTTAGGTCCTCAAACTATTTAGAATCCATTTTTGTGCATAGTGTAAGGTAGGAATCTGGTTTTATTGTTCTCTATATCATAAGCCAGTTTTCCTTTATATATATGTCTGTACCTATGTTGTTATATTGGCCTACTTTTCTGTTTTTATGCCAATAACATGTTGTTTATATGACTAAATTCAAAGAAACAAGAAATAAATAATGATGATAAGGCAGAAATAAATGAAATAGAGAACAAAAGACAATAATGAAAATTAACCAAACCAAAGCTGATTCTTTGAAAAAACTAAGAGAGACAGACCTCTAAGAGGAGTGATCAAGAAAAAGTGAAAATTTAAAACCAAGATACAGAATAAAAACTAGGCAATAATGAGGGACAAAATAGATTTTTTTTAAAAAATGAAGCACTATGAATGACATGCCAATGAAATAAAAAACCTAGGTGAAAAGGATACATTCTTAAAAAAAATATTAAAATTGGCACAAAAAGAGAGGTCCTAAATAGTCCAGTGAATATTAAAGAAACCAAAATGGCATCAAAGAAGAACTCTTTTACCTCAAAACTTCAGTTGAGGCTTTGCGCCAGTAGCACAGTGGTTACAGCGCCAGCCACATACACTGAGGCTGGCGGGTTTGAACCCAGCCCAGACCAGCTAAACAACAATGACAAGTGCAATATAAAATAGCTGGGCACTGTGGTGGGCACCTGTAATCCTAGCTACTTGGGAGGCTGAGGCAAGAGAATAACTTAAGCCTAAGAAATGGAGGTTGCTGTGAGCTATGTTGCCACAGCACTCAACCAAGGATGTTATAGTGAGACTCTGCCTCAAAAAAAAAAAAAAAAAACTTCAGTTGGGGCCGGGTGCAGTGACTCAAGCCTGTAATCCTAGCACTCTGATAGGCTGAGGTGGGTGGATTGCCTGAGCTCACAGGTTCAAGACTAGCCTGAGCAAGTGCAAGACACCATCTCTAAAAAATAGCTGGGCATTGTGACGGCACCAGTCATCCCAGCTACTTGGGAGGTTGAAGCAAGAGAATCGCTTGAGCCCAAGAGTTTGAAGTTGCTATGAGCTATGATGCCACGGCACTCTACCAAGGGTGACAAAGTGAGACTCTGTCTCAAAACAAAACAAAACAAAAAGCAAAAAAACAAAAAACAAAAACCAAATAAACCCTTCAGTTGGTTTTGTAGGTGAGTTTTGCAAACTTTCAAGGGATAGTTAATTCTGATCTTACACACAATAGCAAAAGAGTAAAACCTATCCATTCCATTTCGTGAGCCTACTGTAACCTAGATTAAAAAACCAGGTAAGTAGAACCCAAGGAAAAGACCCTAGGGCCATTTCATTTATGAAACATAAATCCTCCCCCAAAAGTTAGCTAATAGACAGTAGTAACAGATTATTAAAAAATACAGATTATGACAAGGTAAAATTTACTCCAGGAATATAGATATTATGGTTCAACATCAAACGTATACTAAAGGAGGCTGGGTGCAGTGGCTCACATCTCTAATCCCGGAACTTTGAGAGGCTGAAGCAAGATTTCTTGGGACCAGGAGTACAAGACCAGCCTGGGCAACGGAGTTAGATAACATTTATTAAAAAAAAAAAAAAAAAAAAAAAAGAAAGAAAGAAAGAGAGAGAGAAAAAGAAAGAAAGGAAGGAAGGAAGGAAGGAAGGAAGGAAGGAAGGAAGGAAGGAAGGAAGGAAGGAAGGAAGGAAGGAAGGAAGGAAGGAAGGAAGGAAGGAAGAGAAAAGAAAAAGACCCAGTGAAGTGGCTCACACATGTAATGCTAGCACTTCTGGAGGCCAAGGCAGGAGGACTGCTTGAGGCCAAGAGTTTGAGACCAGCCTGAGCAACACAGTGAGACCTGGTCTCTAACAAAAAAATTAAAATTAGCCAAGAGTGGTGGTGGCACACACGTGCAGTTCCAGCTACTTGAGAGTCTGAGGGAGAAGGACCACTTAAGCCCAGGATTTTGAGGTTTTGGTGAGCTATGACAATAGCATTGCACTACAACAACAATGAGATCATGTCAGAGAAAAAATGTATACTAATATGTGTCACCATATAATTGGCCTAAAGAAGAAAAATTGTAAGACTATGTCAATACAGAAAAAAAGCATTTGATAAATTCCTCTTAAGTTAAACTTAGTATGCTATCTTGATTTTTAAAATCTTTGTGTGTAGGCGGGTTCTATTACTACTAAATTCTACTTCAGGATACTAAAAGGGACACTGGGTTTGATGAGTTGAGACTTATTGATCTCAGGTAACAGTGAAGCATATAGAACATTGTCTAGTTTCCTTAGAGATAGTGGATCCTGAATCATCCTGCATCACAGTTTAAGTGAGAATCCCAGAGGCTGCTGTGGCCAGTTTCCTGAGTGTCCTCTCTATTGCACTCAGTATCCTCAGACACTGTTAGTAAATCATCCAATATGCTACAAAGTCAGATTTCCTTGAAGACAAGAGTCATGGGGTATGAGATGCCTTCTGAGAGCCTGTGTGCCCAGAGTGGGAGAGTCAGTGTAACCTGGGAAAGAATGGTCCAAATTGCTTGCAGCTGATGAAGGGTGAAGGCAAGGTTTTGGGGAACTGGGATGTCCTGAGGCAGAAAATAGTGTCGGTCAGGTCAACCTCAAGGAAGCCTGAATTGGATTCACGGAGAGGAAGCCTGTCATGAACAGGGGTGGCATATGTTCATTAATGTATTGTGGGTCTTGATTGTGATGGTACATTGATCTCTCTGCTCTTAGAAATAAATTTTGCTGACTTTCTTACCATGAGAAAAGGGCCATTGCACAGACTCTGGGTTGGCATTAAGATAGCCACTTTGAGGAAGACACTAATGACAGACTTAATTCCCTCTTTTGCCTGTTTTGAAAGTGGGCACTGGGGCAAGAAGATAGCAATACATATTGTATAATTTTAATTTTAATATGAGTACCGTAAGCAGCTGTCCTTCCTTGTTAAGGTCAGCTGTCCACAAGTTGACTGGCACCTCTGCAAGGGCCCATCCAAGAAAGCCATCAGCTATTATGGGTCAGAACAGGATGATGTAGACGACATGGGGAGGTCCAATTATACTCTAACTGGCCTGCAGCACATTACTATGGTTAATTTGTAA
Organism: Arctocebus calabarensis; assembly: GCA_963573935.1. Taxonomy (NCBI): domain Eukaryota; kingdom Metazoa; phylum Chordata; class Mammalia; order Primates; family Lorisidae; genus Arctocebus; species Arctocebus calabarensis. The sequence continues at coordinate 29,455 of CAUYON010211042.1, read as the reverse complement.
GGAATATTTCTACCTGATATTTTAGTAGACACACAAGTTTAGGCAGGAAGGCGCATAACTCGGTGAGGCATTCCATGGTAACAGGAAGCCAGTTTGTAAGATAAGAGCTAATTGATTTGATCTCATATAAAACTGCAGCCAATAATAGATCTGCCAAGGCAACCTCCTATGAGGAGACAAGGCAGAATAGGTAAACTCAGTGTTTAGGGAAAATGTCTATACATCTATGAACAGAAACAAGGATTCTAGGATTGGGGGATGAAAGGAGGCAGAGTGTGGCTAGAAGTGATCCAAGCAAACTCAGTGTAACCCCCATGATTCTCTTCTTGCCCAAGAATGGCTGACGTTTACGTAACCACTCATTTTTCCAACAGCCAGTTTTTTGTTTTTGTCTTCAAACTATAGAGGCAATTTCCAAGACATGGTCCAGCATGAGACTATACCTCTAAGGTATGAGGGGTTTGGTCTTTTGCTCTTGTAGGGACATGGGTTTAGTTCCCTCCTATCCCCACTGGTTTTGAGTTATATTGTGAAATGGGATGAATGCATTGCAAGGGCTGCATTCTGGAAACCTTTAAGAACATTGGGCAGCAATCCAGACAAAACTTTGGAGAAATGACCAACTTTTGGGTCTTCAAAATCCTCCACCTCAGAAAACTTTGTATAGTAAGCAATCATTTACTTGATTATAATAATATTTTGGGTACTCATGTGAATGGGTTTATACCTGTTAGTTTTGGACCAGATTGAGTAGGGTTCAGTTTCCTGAACACATTTAATGTTTATCTTTCCTTTGAACCTCAGGTATAAAAAGTAAAGGAAACCGTACTCCATTGGTCTTGTTACATTATTATCTTTGATCAGTAGAATGCTATCTTTTAATTATTCACTTATTTATCTATTTCATTTTATCTTCATTCCCCACTTCCCTTTCCAACACGTGCCCACCACAGGTTTATTGTGTTTATTGTGATTCTCTTTGGTTTTATGTATCCTGTTGGATGTAAATGTTATTTGGCTTGAAATCAATTTGTGTTTCCTTTAACATTTTAAATGTAGGCCAGGTGTAGTGGCTTATGTCTGTAAACCTAGCACTTTGGGAGGCTGAGGTGGGAGAATGGCTTGATATCAGGAGTTGAGACCAGTGAGCAAAACAAGACCCTGTCTCTACTAAAAATAAAAAAAAATTAGTCAGGCATAGTGGTGTATCTCTCTAGTTCCAGCTACCCTGAAGGCTGAGGTAGGAGGATTGTTTGAACCCCAGGAGTTTGAGGTTGCTGTGATAAAAGTTGAGGCCATGACACTGTAACCCAGGTGACAGAAAAAGACTATCTCAAAAATTCTTAAGGCTCAGTGCCTGTATCTCAGTGGCTAGGGCGCCAGCCACATACTACCGGAGCTGGCAGGTTCAAATCCAGCCTGGGCCTGCCATACAACAGTGACAACTACAACCAAAAAATAGCCGGGCATTGTGGCAGGCGCCTGTAGTTCCAGCTACTTGGAAGGCTGAAGCAAGAGAATTTCTTAAGCCCAAGAATTTGAGGTTGCTGTGAGCTGTGATGCCATGGCACTCTACCCAGGGTGACAGCTTAAGACTCTGTCTCAAAAAAAAAATTCTCTTTAAATGTGTTCATACAGAAAAGTTTTGAAAACTCCTATATACAGCTTTAAAAAGTATAAGAAAACACCATCAACCCACTGACTGGCTTAAGAATTTGAATGGATCCCTACACACATGTCCTTTCCCAGCCCCAGAAGAAATCACTACCCTGACCTTCATGTTCTATTCTCTTGCTTTTCGTGAAAGTTGTACCTCCTTTATATATTATTTTGTTTTGAAATCTTACATGACAAGCATATACCTAGATGGTTACAGAAGGGGTGATGTTGATATGATTAGGTGAAGAGTACCAGGAGAGGACAAGCTGAAGAGACTCTTTTGGTCATACTCTGGCTTCAGTTTCCCTACAGAGTTTATAAGAGCTGCTTCTGAGGAAGTCAGGGTAAGGTCATGAGTGAGTCCATGGAAATAAACCCATGGCTTAGCACAGTGAGGGGACCAGCAGGGCTATTGTGCAGATCAGAAATTACTTGTCATAGCTTGATAGGGAGTGGCTGCTCTGATTCTTTGTTTCTTATCTACCTGTGACCAGCCAGACCCTCAATAGTATATCACAGCAAGTGACTTCTGGCGGGTGAAATGCACGCCCACACTCACTCCAGGCAAGTGCAGTGCTGGCAGGAGGGGTGTGCAGGCCCTGCAGCAACATGTGGTCAAGACCATCCAAGTATAGGCCATCTGAGCCAGGCTCACCTGGACATTCTGATCTTAGGTTAACAGAGGATAGATGTGGATGTTTCCTCCTTAATGAAGAGCAGATATTTAAGGAGGAATACCATGTGGAGTGGGTGACTAGGTCAAGGGAACAGACATTTTCTGCTTATTTTTTCTTCCCCTTTTCTTGCTTTATTTATTCCCTATTATCCACACATTCATACTCTGGTTCATCCCCTAACCCCCACTACATAAGATTTTTTTGGGGGGGAGGGAGGACAGTCTCACTTTGTCAAGCCTAGCTCACAGCAACTTTAAACTCCTGGGTTCAAGCTATTCTCCTGCCTGAGCCTCCTAAGTAGCAGGGACTATAGGCTCCCACCACAATGTCCAGCTAGTTTTTCTATTTTTAGTAGAGACTGGGTCTTGCTCTTGCTCAGGCTGATCTCCAACACCTGAACTCAGGCGATTCTCCCACCTAGTCTCCCAGAGTGCTAGGATTACAAGTGTGAGCCACCACAACAAGCCCACATAGGCATTTTTTGAATGTGTTTAAGTTCCACCTTTTTGTGTGAGTTCTTGTAAGATGTATATAGGGTGACCATAAAGTTCGTGGCACACTATTTTAAATTGCACACGATCTCTATGGCCACCCTGTATTTGGTGTGCATGTGCATATATTTGTGACTTGTGAATAGTGTCATATAGTTCATTCCTTTTCATTCAGTGCTACATGCTTAAGATCATCAGTGATATCCTGTGTACATCTAAATCACTGACCTAAAGGCTAAGAGGCCCTCCATGGGAGTGCTTCCGTCACTACTTCCCTGTGTACCCCCCAGTGATAGACACTCAGTGTACTCAAACGTCTCACTGTTGCAAACCACATCTCTTTCATGACCCTTTATGGACCTGTATAAGAATGTCTTTGAAGGGCCCATGGGGATACTGAATCTAACTAAATATTATCACATTTATTTCTGTGATGGAAGCTGAAGTTCCTATTATTACTAGATGTGTATGAGGGCTGGGCCTCTAAGCCCCGATATCCCTATTAAAGGACTTGGCATGATACAGCTTTTAAAAATTGTATCTATGAGATGTAAGGTAAAATCTTACTGTAGTTTTATTTTATACCTTTCTGATAACTAATATATTTGAACATCTTTTATTTATTTATTTAGCCGGGGCTGGGTTTGAACACACTACCTCTGGTATATGGGGCCGGTGCCCTACTCCTTGAGCCACAGGTGCCACCCTGAACATCTTTTCTTATGACTGCTAGCTGTTTGGGTTTTCCACTCAGGACTTGCTTGTTCATATCCTTCACAGACCTGTTTGCAGCTGGAGGTCCCTCCACTGTTTTTCCTCTCTGTGTGGGCTCAATTGATAATCCTAATCCTGTGGAAGGCTGAGCTCTAACCAGGATTTCTACACTCTGTAGTGCTTTTTCATATGAATTTTAGGATCAGCCTGGCCTGTCAATTTCTGTAAAAAAGCCTGTTGAGATTTTTTTTTTTTTGTAGAGACAGTCTCACTTTATCGCCCTTGGCAGAATGCTGTGGTGTCACAGCTCACAGCAACCTCCAACTCCTGGGTTTAGGCGATTCTCTTGCCTTAGTCTCCCAGTAGCTAAGACTACAGGCACCTGCCACAACACCCGGCTATTTTTTTGTTGCAGTTTGGCCAGGGCTGGGTTCCAACCCTTCGTATATGGAGCCGGCACCCTACCCACTGAGCCGCAGGCGCTGCCCCCGTTGAGATTTTTATAGGGATTACACTGAATCTATAGATCCATGTAGGGAGAACTGACATCGTAACAATAACATGTTTTCTAATCCATGAATCCTAAATTTTCCATTTATTTTGCTCCTCTTTCTCTACGTAATACAGGTATTTCACATCTTTTGTCAGATTTATTAAGTCATATTTTTAGATGTTATTTTAAATGGTATTTTAAAATTCTTTATGTCCAATTGTTCATTGCCAGTATATAATTGATTTTTCACTTTTTTTTTTGAGACAGAGTCTCACTTTGACACCCTCAGTAGAATGCTGTGACGTCATAGCTCACAACAACCTCAAACTCTTGGGCTCAAGGGATCCTCTTGCCTCAGCCTTCTGAGTAGCTGGGACTACAGGTGCCCACCACAACACCTTGCTATTTTTAGAGATGTGGTCTCACTCTGGCTCAGGCTGGTCTTGAACTCCTGAGCTCAGGCAATCCACTGGCCTCAGCCACCCAGAGTGCTATGATTACAGGTGTGAGCCACCACGCTTGGCCATAATTGATTTTGTTTTTTTTTTTGAGAGAGAGCCTCAAGCTGTCACCCTGGATAGAGTGCTGTGGCATCACAGCTCACAGCAACCTCCAATTCCTGGGCTCAAGCGAGTCTCCTGCCTCTGCCTCCCAAGTAGCTGGGACTACTGGCGCCCGCCACAACACCCGGCCATTTTTTGGTTGCAGCCACCATTGTCGTTTGGCGGCCCGGGCTGGATTCGAACCCGCCAGCTCAGGTGTACGTGGCTGGCGCCTTAGCCTGCTGAGCCACAGGCGCCAAGCCTATTTTTTTTTTTTTTTAGACACAATATCACTTTGTAACCCTCAGTAAAGTGCTGTGCTGTCATAGCTCACAGCAACCTTAAACTCCTGGGCTCAAGCCTCCCAAGTAGCTGGGACTATAGGCACCTGCCACAACACCCAGCGATTTTTAGAGGCAGGGTCTTGCTCTAGTTCAGGCTGGTTTCAAACTTGTGAGCTCAGGTGATCTGCCTACCTCAGCCTCCCAGAATGCTAGGATTACAGGTATGAGCCACTTTGCCTGGCCTAAGCACCTATTTTCAATATGATTCAACTGGTGTGCAATAAGAAGAGCTTAGGTATGGCATGAAAATTTTTAAAGATCATTAATTATGTTTGAAGAAGTTCAAAGCACAGTAAGTATATTCTTTTCTTTTTTGGACCATCATAATTGAAGTTTGCCACAGGAGTTTAACTATAGGTTCAAGTGTGCTGCGAGATAAAAAAGGTTGAAAAAACACTGCTCTAGACTCTATCTGGGATAGTTACTGAGACTAAGACTGTTTCCAAATTTAGGAAGGGCCCAAGAGAATTTAAAACAAAAATGGTCAATCCTACCTCTGAGACTCTGAATCATCACCTGGCAGCAGCCTTGCCTTTTAATGGAGGTATCCTTCCCCAGCCTGAAGAGTCATTGATACAGGACAAGCAGCATCCCAGCTAGCTTGTAGAGCTGGTGGGGGAGATGGGGGCAAACCGGCTGCCTCCACCTTGGCAGTGTTGATGAGGTGGCAGCGAGCAGAGGAAACAGCGGGCGGGAGTGTAGGCAGGGAGCGCCCTGCAGGAGGCTCCAGTAGCCAGAGGGGCCAGACAACTGCTGAGGAGACACCAGCACCTTAGGTTTTCCTCCCCTTGCACTTACGGCTCAACAGGGAACACCCATTTTCTAGGCCTGGTCAATTTCATGTAAGTTTCCTAGGCCTGGTGATGAAAGGCATTGTAGCCATTCATTCATGTCCCAGACACGCTAAAAGTAATTACTGAGTGTCCCAAATATGTCACAGAGGGTCCCAGACGTGCTAAATGTAACTACAGAGGGTCCCATGTGACTTATATACCCCTAGACAAAGAGCCCCGGGAGAGACAGAGAGGGAGAGAGAGCACTTTGCTCTCCTGACTCGAGTTTTCCTGCTCTGCCAGGAGCTCTGGTGTTTTTGTATTATTTTCTGTAAATAAATCCTGTCTTACCATTGATCTGTGGTCCGCGGATTTATTCTTCAAATCACAGAGACCAAGAACCTACTGAAGAGGAAATTCCAGTATCACCATCACACCCTAAGCCTCTCAGTACCTGACAGATTAGCTCCTGGAGAAAAGTATAATTATTATTATTTCTTTTTTGCTTCCTTTGTATTTACAGTTATTCCTAGGAATTGTTTTTTATTATTGTAAATACTCAGTTTAACCATTATATTTTCAAACTGGTTATTGGTGAAACAGAAAAACTACCTAAATTATGTATGATTAAATAATTAGTCTCTTCACTGAAATCTTTTTTTTTCTCCAAGGTAGAAAGAGAGAGAGAGTATAGAGCACCTTTACTGAATTCCTACATATATTAAAGGCTTTCTCTATTTTCCCAACAGGTTCCTATCATTCACAAAAATGAGAACTTTGTTTTTCCTTTTCTTAAAAATTGTATTTGTTATTTTTGTTTCTTATTGCATTGGTTAGAACTTCTAAGATAATATTAAACAATATATTCACTGCCATGTTCCTGAGTTTAACAGGAAAGCCTCTACGTTCAGTGTAATGGTGATTTAAAAATCATATTTTTATTATTAAAATATTCCCCAATTCTTCAAAAATTAAGAATTTTTAAATAAGTAACACATTGAATTTTAACATTTCTTGTAATCTTAAATACGCTTTAAAAATCAGTTTGTCTTTAAAATACAAAGACAGGCTCGATACCCTTAGCTCAGCAGTTAGGGCACTGGTCACATACAGTGGGGCTGGTGGGTTCGAACCTGGCTCAGGCCTGCTAAAACGACAACTGCAACAAAAAAATAGTGGGGCATTGTGGAGGGTGCCAGTAGTCCCAACGACTTGGTAGGCTGAGGCAAGAGAATCTCTTAAGCCCAAGAGTTTGAGGTTGCTGTGAGCTGTGACGCCACGTAATCTACCTAGGGCGACATAGTGAGACTCTGTCTCAAAAAAGTAAACAATAAAGGGAAGTGCCTGTGGCTCAAGGAGTAGGGTGCTGGCCCCATATGCCGAGAGTGGTGGGTTCAAACCCAGCCCCAGCCAAAAAGAAAAAAACAAAACTGCAAAAAAAAAAAAAAAAAAATTAATAAAAAATGTTTAAAAAAACCATAAAGACAGTAATAGTTCCTGCAGCTAATTCATGGTCCTTTAGGGAAAATGGTCTCCAAAGCACAAGCAGGCTGCAGAAAAGCCCGATGCTAAAGTTGAGCCAACCTTTGACTTAGACACCTTGTGAGTCTGTAACTTGGATTGGGAATGTTTCATAAAATTTTGTTTCTACTTGGTCTACTGGAGTTACAGCAGGCAGTGACTACAGTTAATTCCCAGCTAATGGTTCCGTTTTAAGGTCCCCAAACTATGCTTGATCATCTGTCTTCTTCTTGTCACAACTTCTTCTAAAGTGCCAAACCACAGCAAGGCTAACCTGACAGCCCTGTCCCAACGACGCGCACCTTTATGCCCAGCGCCCATGCGGGCCGCAGACGTCCCCCCACAGAGGTCCTCATACTGACCCCGGACCCTGGGCTGCGGCGCAGCTAGCGGCCGGCTCCCGAGTCATGCCGCCGGGCGGGTGGGCGTCTGGCCAGTGCCTCGGCCCCGGGCCAGGTTACCACGCCAGGGGGAGCTTCGTCAACCGCACCGCGCGCCGCGCGCCGACCCAGGAGGAAGCAGAGAAATGCCAACTCGGCATCCGTAAAGCACCTGGGGGACAACCGACCGTCCAGGGAGAACTTGCCTCGCAGGATCCGACTCGGACTCTGCCTCCGAAAGCTGGCCGTCAAGATGAGTGCTCCAAGGAACCCAGGCGCTTCCTTGGAGGGCTGGGCTCCTTCTCCCTACAAGCTGGAGGGAGGAGAAGGAGCCGGGAGACTCAGGACTCCGGCGCGCTGAGACTGCGGTGCCTGCGTCACATGCCGCTCAGCCGGCCAATAAGTTCGGGCGAGCATCGAGAAAAGTATTATTAAACACTTAGGCAATCGCCTTACCCTAGGGCTTAGGTTATCCCTCTGTCACTGCTCCTCTATTTGGTATTACTCTGCTCCAACCAGGAAATATCCAACATGAGTCACCTCTCTAAAGGGATCCCACCTTTAAGCACTGCTTCCCCTTTTCCCTTGTAGAATCAGTCCCATTCTGACTACCTACTTAACTTGATCTCTCTCACCCTAAGGTGCCTCAATAACCCCTTCAAATTCCTGATTTTCTAGGTTTTTTAATTCTGTGGATGGCATTTGCTTCCAAGACATTGGGGGAACACACAGGGCAGGATACACTCCGCTTTCCCCTTTGTATCATAGAAGCTCTTCTCCCTTCAATCCCAATAATGATAGTAATTATTACAAAAGTAACAATGGCAGTAATAGCAAACACATATACATACAGTGCTCACTACACACCAGGCACTGTTCCAAACACTTTATATTCAGAGGGTGCCAAAAAATGTGTATACACATTTTAAGCAAGGAAAAAATTGTAATAGTCAATGTATATCGAGAACAAAAGGGGAATACAAGTCTTGTTTGACTTCTGCAATTGCAAGAAGTGCTCAAAGTGGTTAACATCAGCATCCATACATTTATTATGATAAACTACTGCTTAAGCAATGTTGACTAATGTGTCCACTTGTATTCCTGCGCAGGCTGTTTCAATTTCTTTCCTTAGTACTGCCAATGTGGCCAGGTTTTCTACAGTGCAGGTCCCCCATAGGTAGAATCAAGGGGTGTTAAGTTAGGAGAATGTGGGGAAACTCAATCCTACCTCTTCATCCTATTCACTGTCCTGGCAAATTCTCATTGTGGTAAGCTCTCATGTCTCAGTGCACGTATTAATCATGGGATGAAAACTTTCCATGTTGCTGTTTTAAGAATGCATTGTATGCTTGTTCTGTTAATTCCTGTCTCTTGTGTACATTGTTTGGCAGACTTCTGTGGTGAGTGTGTAAACTGTTCCAACACCATAGCAGAAGCAGCAAGACCTGCTGCTGTGCAAGGCCTTCTGGTCCTTCCCTTGCGCACATCACACATACATCTCAAACTTGTCACGAATGCATGCAATTGTTAGGTGTGTTGTAGGTTCTGTTGCATACTTACAGCTCCATTGTCATGGTATTTCCACAATGTTCACCAGTTTCACCTACCACTTCAAAATGGTCTTGTGCTCCTTGAATAAGTATGCTTCCACCACTTTCTTTGACTGTCCTGCTTGTCACATGGTGACGCTAGCACTCATTTGATTAATCCTATCTTTTGAGTGAACATCATACTATACACTGCTACTATAATTCAACTCAACTTTGAAAGTTAATACATAGATAACATCTTTTAAAATGTGTATAAAACATTTACACATTTTTTGGCACCCCTTGTATATTAGCTCATTTAATAGCCTCAATAACCCTATGAAACACATATTATTATTACCCCCTTTTTAACAGAAGCAACTAAAGATAGAGGTGAAGTGACTTCACCAGTTCCTGGATTTGAACCCAAGCAGTCTAACACTAGAGTCTCATGCACTATAAGTCTCTCAAGTGACAGAACTGTGGCACTGACCCATGCTTGCACACTAGTAGAGAGGCCCTTTCTCCACTCCCCCCTACTATCTATACAAATTCTAAGGCCTTAGAATACGTCATACCTTTGGTGTCTGTGGTATCTTTCACCAAATCTTGAGTCAGAGTTTCTCACTGCTGCTAACACCCAAATATACACATTTGGATATAAAAACTATGCAGGAAGAACACTTTTTTTTTCTTTAGACAGAGTCTCACTTTGTCAACCTTGGTAGAGTTCCGTGGTATCATAGCTCATAGCAACCTCAAACTCTTGGGCTCAGGCGATTATCTAGCTTCAGCCTCCCAAGTAGCTGGGATTGCAGGTGCCTGCCATAATGCCTGGCTATTTTTAGAGATGGGATCTTACTTTTATTCAGGCTGCTCTTGAACTTCTGAGCTCAAGTGATCCACCTGCCTCTGCCTCCCAGAGTGCTAGGTTTACAGGCATGAGCTATTGTACCCAGCCTTAAAGCTTTTACTGTACTTTTTTTTTCTTTTTTTGAGACAATCTCACTCTGTTGCCCCAGGCTAGAATGCCAAGGCATCAGCCCTCACAGCAATCTTGAAGTCCTAGGTTCACATGGTCCTCCTGCCTTAGCCTCCTGAGTATCTGGGATTAAAGGTGCCCGCATAGCTAATTTTTCTATTTTTAGTAGAGACAGGGTCTTGCTCTTGCTCAGGCTGGTCTCCAACTCCTGAGGTCAAGGAGTCTCTTCCTACCTCATCCTCCCAGAGTGTGAGGATTACATGAGAGAGCTACCACGCTCACCCAGGTGAACACTTTAAAAAACTATTATTTAATGTCCTTGGCATGACAAGAAAAAATATTACATTCAGGAAGCAAGATCAGGAAGCTATAAAAAGGAATATTCAGAGAGCAACAACAACAAAAAGCTCTAGTCAAGCAATAATCAAAGAAGGATCCTATAATTCCTTTACTAGGTAAATACCCAGAAGACCAAAAAAATCACATTATAACAAAGACATCTGTACCAGAATGTTCATTGCAGCCCAATTCATAATAGCTTAGTTATGGAAGAAGCCCAAGTGCCCATCGACCCACAAATGGATTAATAAATTGTGGTACTTGTATACCATGGAATATTAGGCAGCCTTAAAGGAAGATGGAGATTTTACCTCTTTCATATTTACATGGATGGAGCTGGAACATATTCTTCTTAGCACAGTATCTCAAGAATGGAAGAAAAAGTATCCAACGTACTCAGCCCTACTATGAAGCTAATTTATAGCTTTCATATGAAGGCTATAACCCAACTGTAGCACAAGAATATGGGGAAAGGGGCAAGGGAGGGGAGGGGAGGGGTGAGGTTGGGGTGGAGGGAGGGTAATTGGTGGGGCCACACCTACAGTGCATCTTAGAAGGGTACAGCAAACCTTACTATATGCAGAATACAATAACAATAAATGTCCTTATACAATAACTAAGAAAATGCCATGAAGGCTATGTTAATCAGTTTGATGAAAATAGTTCAGATTGTTTATGAAACCAGCACATTGTACCCCTTGATTGCACTAATGTACACAGCTATGATTCGATAATAATAATAAAAATAATCAAAGAAGGATCTTCAAAGCAGTCAGATAATAAAAACACCTACCCAATTAGAGTGACAGCAGACTTTGCAACAGTAATAATGGAAACCAGAAGAGAATGCCATATTATTTTCTAAGTGGTAAGAGGAAAAAAAGGTAACTTGGAATTGGATGCCCAGCAAACCTATCTTTCAAGAAGAATAAAGTAGAAGAAAAGGCATTTATAGGTAAATACAGACTAATAAGAGTTTCCTACAAAGTGATCTGCACTAAAGGAACTTCCGAAGTACTATAAATATTTCAAGAAGAAAAATTATCCCAGGTGGCACCTGTGGCTCAAAAGAGTAGGTTACTGGCCCCATATGCTGGAGGTGGTAGGTTCAAACCCAGCCCCAGCCGAAAACTTCAAAAAGAAAAAAAAAAAGAAAAGAAAAATTATCCCAAAAATGAAGGTCTGAGGTTAAAGAAGATAGGTGGGCAAATAAAATGGTAAATGAGTATTTAAATCTAAGCAAACACTGTCTGCATAAAATAATGATATTGTTAATGTCTTCCTTTGAAAAGGAAGAACTAAAATAGCAGACACAATTGCATGTAAACTAGGAGACATTACAGGTTTATAAAGTCCTTGATTATGATAATGTTTTCAGATTTTACATTAAATATGTATGGCAAAATCTCAGTTAATAACTAAAAAAACTCTGGAAGAACTAACAAGAAAAAAGAGAAAAGGCACAAATAATATGAACAATGTAAAAAATGTAAAAGATATAGCAAAAATTTAAGAGTAAGAGAATACTTTTAATTTGAAAACTTCAATTTCAAATTCTAGGAATAATTCCTAGAAAAGTCATGTATTTACTGGATGGTATCACTATAACCTCAACAAGACAAATGCAATAGATGGCTAAAAATGCAAAAATCCTAAATAATTTGTTAACAAACCAAATGCAGGATGAATAAAGTAAGATTTAATGTAACCTGAAAATGTTAGGTTTAATTCTGGAAATACAAGAGTAGTTTAGCATTAGAAATTCCCAGAAGGTGGCCCTATGACTCTGAGGGGGCAACTTGGTTTTCTTTGACAGCCTTAGAAAGAAGAAGAGTCAGAGGAAGGGGCAGGTCCCCAGGAGAGGGAAGGGGTCTCTCAGGAGGGTAGGCTGAGGAGGGGCCTTGCATATTATACACTGCTATAATCATACACAAAAACCTCTGAGCTAGGTACATTACTTTCATTTTACAAATGATAAAACTAAGCCTAAAAAGGTTAGGAAATTTGTCCAAAGTCACAATGCTAGTTAAGTAGTTGAATTATAATTCAAATTCAGATTGGTCCAGATCTACAGTTCATACTTTTAACCACTATGCTCCCTCTAATATTAAAATGGTGGCCAGGTGTCAGGTACTTTAGATATGCTCAACACACACAATGACTGTCCAAGGTATGCATTAGCTCCTTTTACTGATGAGGAAACCAACACTCAGAACAGGAGACTTGGCTAAGGTCATACAACCAAGATGTGGGGGCTCCATGCTTTGTAACTGGGCCTGCCAGACGCCATGACTCATTTTCTGGTGAAGTAAGGGTGTTAATGAAGCCCAAGGAGAGATAAACTCCAATATATGAGGACAAGAAGGACAAGTCTTATCTGTTCCTTGAAAGATGAGTGTTTCTATTCTATGGCTAGTGCCAAAAGTCAGAAAAGTACCTCTCCATAGCATCTCCACACATGAAACAGGGGCAGACCACATAACCTCCAAGATAGTGAGAGTGACCTCAACCCCAGGGGAGGTCTGTATGTCACATAAACTCCATAGTCTAGACAAGGAAGCTAGGGGCACTTGGAACCTGGAGTAGATAAACTCACAGTCATGTCAGATCAACTTTTTAATAACTCTCTGAATAGTTATCAGATTAGCATGTCAGGAGAGGCCACAAACTCTTTATGTCTGGATTTTGTGTCAAAAATGTCTCCAAGGATGGTCTCATGGAAAGACAGGTGAACTGTGAGTGTAGGTAGTTAGGCAGGTTGGAACATACCACAGTGCTTCCCATCTTTGGGCCTTTTCCTATGTTGTACCCTTTTCTAATCATCTAGAAGATTCATACTCATCTTTTAAGATTCAGTTCATATGGCAATTCTTTCAAGAAACCTTCCCTGCTTGTGTGTTGCTTAGGGGCTTGCACAGTCTATTCTGCCCACCACTGTTACCACACTGACCATTATGCCCTGAAATTATAGATTTGTGTCTGGGAACATACTTCATTCATCTCTGTGTCTTCAGTGAAGAGCAGGAGGCCTGACACACAGGTGATCAGTAGAACTTTGCTTGACTGAACTTATAACTAGTTGGATAGTTAAACCCAGTGTGATAAGGATTAATAAATTGATGTTTGCCTAGAGAGAGAGGTCTCTAGTGGTGTGGCACAGGGCTTCATGTATATTGATGGCATTATGTGAAATTAGCAGTTGACAAAAAAACAGGTGAGTATGTCACACATTAGACAACAGAATTAGTATCCAAAGAGTCAAGGAAAGGTGGAAACACTTAGAGACAGGATACTCCCCAGTAGGGTTGGGGGCAAAGTCAGAACTAAAACTCCACACAACCTTTTGCTTCCTTGACAATGAAAAAAGTCTTCTTGACTGAAACTTACCTTCTGTGTTCTTCATTATAACAACACTTACTATGTGCCTAGCATTGTACCAACATCACACTATCCTCTCCCTCCAAAGACAAAGTCTAATGGGAGTGACCTGCTTGGCCTAGGGACCAAGAAACAGCTCCTCGCAGGGCAAGAGAAAGGGGAATGCTAGCTAGAATTACAATGCCTAGTGAGACTTGGGTTTTTCACCAATTAATAGGTGGGCACATCACTTAACAGTTTGGGGGCTATTTGAGAAAGAGGCAAGCTCAGCTTCAGGAGCCCTAGGGTGTAGAGCCAATCATAGAGAACAGGGGGCTTTGCCACTATCCACCAAATAAGAACTTCCTTCACAAAAGAACCCCAGAGCTATCCTCACTTCACTGATTTTTCATAGCTCCCACCCTTCTGAACAATGACATCCAAGCTTCTTTGCATGGCATTAAAGCCCTTCATGCCTTGCCCACTCCTCAAGGAATTTCTTTTTCTATCTTCTACATTAATTAATTAAGTCATACATTTATTCATTCAGTTTATTCCACAAACATTTATTATCTACTAAATGTTACTATGTACTGTTTTTTGTTTTTTTGGCATTGGAGATACAACAGTGAACAAAATAGAAGTCCCTGCTTTGTGGAGGTTGCAGTCTATTGGAGAGAGAAAAATACTAACCACAATAAATAAATATAGAATACATCAGGTGGTGATCAGTGCTTTGTAGAAAAATGTTAAACACATAAAGTACAATAGAGGGGTAAGTAGGGCTATCTTAGATATGCTGATCAGGAAATACTTCTCAAGGGAGGTGATATTTGAGCAATACTGGAAGTAGTAGGGAAATTGTGAGATTATTTGGGAGGAAGGGTGTTCTTCAGTAAGAAGGAACAAGTACAAAGGCCCTGAAGAGGGAGGGTACCTATCATGCTTGGGCAACAGCAAGGAGGTCATTGTGGCTGAAGAGTGAATGATAGAGAAAGTGGTAGGAGATGAGGTCAGAAAGATAAAGGGGCCCGATTAGGTAGAAACTTTTGGGCCATAGTGAGGGCTTTCTTTGGCTTTTGTTCTGAGGGAGATGAGAGCCATGGGAGAAGTCTGAGCAGAGGATGACATGATCTGATTTAAACTTTAAATAAAAGAATTTCACAGAAGAATTTAGTAATAGGCATTGTAACACTAAATGAAAGGAAACAATACAATCATCAGCTCCTAGGAAAACAAAAGATTATATAACAAAGGATATGTAATTAGTGTATACCATATGGTTTAGATGTGAACAATATTTACAATGTCACACTCATGCAAACAGTGACCACTGGTAGAACAAAAATCGTATAAAGTGTTTAAAGAAGTAACAGATATACTCACAAAGATGACCAAGCAATAGGAGACTATTAGGGATGACATTAAGCACTTTAGAAAACAAAACATAAGGAGCTTGTACAAATTAAAAACACAAATTTTGAAATAAAAACTCAAGGACAGATTAAGGAGCAGATTAGACATTGGCGAAGAGAGAGAATCAGTAAGCTGAACAACAGATCTGAAGAAATTACCCAGAACAAAGTGCAGAAAGACAAGGAGATAAAAAATATCTGAGATGTTATTAGATATGGAAGATAGAATGAAGAGGTCCAAAATATGACTAACTGTACTCTGAGAATGAAAAAATAGAAAGAATGAAAGGCAAAATTTAGAGATAATGGTTCAGAAATACCTAGAAATTATGAAAAACATGAATCCACTGAGTCATGAAACATATTTCCAAAGTAGAATAAAAAAGAAATACATACCCTAAACGTGTTAGAATAAAACTGCAGGATCTCCTGCATGTTTCACTCAAACAAAATGAAACAAAAACAGCAATTAGTCTGACAGCAGACTTTTCAACAGCAACAAAGCCAAAAGAGAATGCAATCATATATTCTAAGTGTTGAGTAAAAACTATCTGTAACAAGCTATCTTTTAAGAATGAGGATAAAATAGAGACATTTATATATAACAAAGACTGGGAGAATTAACGCCAAGAGACCTGTACTGAAAGAACATTTACACACCATATTCACAATTAAAGGAAATGATCCAAGAAGGATAAAATAAAAGAATATATGCATTTAAGTCCAAACAAACACTGTCTATATAATAAAATACTAATAATGATGTATAATTGTGAGGTGAAAAGGAAGAAAGTAACATATTTGAAAACAATAGTATATGGTCATGAGAGAAATGACTAGAGTTGAGGTTTCTAAACTTTCTGTATTCTTCAAGAGGAGGATTAAAATGCTGCTTAACTTTTAGGCTTTATAAGTTAACTATAGATGGAAAAATTTCAGTGATAATCACATAAAGAAAAGAAAAAGAAATCCAAAAATAGAAAAAATCGAATAAGGAAACAAATCTCAAAACTAAAAAAGCAGGTGAGGAAAGAGAAAATGAAGCATAGAAAAGGTATGATGTAGAAACAAATCCAAATACATCACAGTAAATGTAAACAGACTAAACTTGCCAGGTAAAAGACAGAACATCACATTAGATATTTTTCTTGAGACAGAGTCTCTGGTACTCTGAGTAGAGTGCCATGCCATCATAGCTTACAGCAACCTCAAGTTCTTGGGCCCAAGCAATCCTCCTACCCCAGTTTTTCTATTTTTAGTAGAGATGGCATCTTAGTCTCAAACTCCTGAGCTCAAGCAATCCACCTGCCTTGGCCTTCCAGAGTGCCAGGATTATAGACATGAGCCATGGCCCAAGATTGGAATTTTTTAAAAAGTCCAGGTATATATTATTTCTAAGAGATATAATTTAGGAATAAGGGTGTGAAATGCTCAAAAGTAAAGGTATAGACTCAGTGCCATAGCACAGTGGTTATCGCGCCAGCCATATACACTGAGGGTGGTAGTTTTGAACCTGGACCAGGCCAGCTAAACAAATGCAACAAAAAAATAGCTGGGCTTTGTGGTGGGCACCTGTAGTCCCAACTACTTGGAAGGCTGAGGCAAGAGAATCACTTAAGCCCAAGAGTTTGAGGTTGCTGTGAGCTGCGACACCACAGGAATCTACTGAGGATAACATAGTGAGACTCTGTTTCAAAAAAAAAAGAAAAAAACAAAGATATAGAAAATTATATACCACACAAATCCTAATAAGAAAGACTTAATGTTACTATCTTGATTAATATAGTTAATTAATTAATATAAGAAAAAATAGATTTCAAGGAAAAATGCATTATCAGGAATAGAGAGGGTCATTACATATTTACTGGGAATTCATAGCAAAGCTTAATTTGAATACTCCCAAGAAAATATTCTCAAAATATATAAAACAAACAAACAAAAAAGATAGAAATAGAAGGAGAAACTGACAAATCCACTACCATAGTTGACTATTCACACATTTCTTTCAATTATTTGTAGATCCTAACAAAAAAAATCAGTATAAATAAATTTTTAACAACATAGTTAACAAACTTGATAATAGACAGGTAGAATTCTGTATTCTATAATTAGAGAACACACAGTCTTATAAAGCATGGTAAGCTTTCAAAATATTGGTCACTTACTAAGCCATAAAACAAGTCTAAATAAATTTCAAAGAGTTGTTATCACACAGACCACATCCTTTGACCACAATGCACTTAAGATAGATTTTAATAACAAAGAGGTAAATTTTAAAATCCCCAAACATTTGGAAATTTAAAAACAAATTTCTGTAACTCACAAATCAAAGAAGTAACCATGATGAAAATGTTGAAGTACTTGAAACTGAATAATAAAGAAAATACTGCCTTGCTGAACTTACAGAAATGAAGTATTTAGAGGGAAATTCATATCCTTAAATGCACAAATTAGAAAATAATCAACACTGAAAATGAATGGGTTCAATGTCCAATTTAAGAAATTAGAAAAAGAACAACAGAATAAACCCAAAAAATGTAGAAGGAAGGACATCAAAAAAGATAAGAGCAGAAATTAAAGAAATAGAAAACAAAGACACAATAGAGAGGAGCAACAAAGCCAAAAGTTGGTTCTTTGAAAAGACCAATAAAATAGACAAACCTCTTGTGAGATTGATCAAGAAAAAAAGTGACAAGGCACAAATAACCAATATTAACAATGAGAAAGGAGACATAGCTACGGATTATATACAACCGAGGATAAAAAATTAAGGAAACTTTATACCAATGAATTTGGAAACACAAACAAAATGGACCAATTCCTAGAAGACTATATCTTACTAGAACTTCTAGAAGAAAAAGAAATCCTCAATAGTCCTATAACTATTAAAGGGATTGAAGCCGTAGTGAACACTCTTCCGACCAAAAGAATAAATAAACAAAAAAAAAGTAGGCAGAATTTTCCAGTTGGTCTGAGGATGACAGGTGGTGAGCATGAATAAGTAGGATCCAGCACTAGGTTACTGCTCTATGGTAAATGTGCTCGGCAGGCCCAAGAGGTGTTTTAACGCTCCATCAATCTCTTCAGTAGCCAGCTTCTGAAGTCTTCTGCTCATTGAGGAAAAAGGGCCTGTGGAACTGCTGGAAAATTCAGTGTTCCACTTTCCAAGAAACACCACAAACAGCTCAAGTTGCGACTGGTTGGGATGGAGCTGGGTGCAGGGAGGCCAAGCAGGGGCTTCTGAAGGATATAGCTCCAGGTAGGAGCCCTGAAACTCGTCTTCATAAATATCAGATACTTCTATCCATTTGTAGGTGATGAGTCCTTTTAATGGTATCCAAGCTAGCTGCAGGGTGATGGCTCTAATAATGATGCATGTTCTGCAAATAAGAGCTTCATCATTATTTTGAAACAGTTAATATGAAAGCGTTCAATTGGATTTGAAATCTACTCCCCTTTTCACACAGAATTTTAACAATATATTTGTTAGTAAACAAAAAGAAAAGTTGTTAGGTATAATTTCAATTGTTAAACATTTTTAAACAATTTAAGAATGAGTTTAAATATTTTATCACCTACTCGTACAAAGATTTGTGTTGATGGTGACTTTTAAGAATTTGAAGGACATATCATTTAAAAAGTCTTGGTTAGGATTTGTGTGTAGCCATTTCAAGCAAACCTTATATAAAATAAATATGTTATAGAAGCCAATTTCAAGTTTCTAATTTAAAATTCTGAAAAGATTTTAACTTAAAAGTTTAATACTAACTCAATATTAAAAGCAAAGCACCAGAACAAAATGGTTTTGCAGGAAAGATCTACCAAACAGATCATTCCAAAGTCATACAGTATCTTCTAGAATTTTGCAAAACAGGGAACACTCTCTGACATATTCTATGATACCAGCAAAACCTTAATGCCAAAAGCAGATAAAGACAAGATAAGAAAGGAAAATTAAGGAAAAATTTCATTCATGGACACAGATACAAAAATCTTAAACAAAATATTACCAACCCAAACCCAACATTGTGTTACAAGTAAAGGACCATGACCAAATTGTGTTTACCCAAGAAATGCAAAGGTGGTCTAACATGCGAGAAATCTTTGTCATTTACCATATTAACAGATTATTGAAGGAAACAAAGATATTATCATCCTAAGAAATAGAAAAGGTAGCTGATAAAAAATTCAATACTCTTTCATGATTTAAAAAATAATAAACTGCTTAGTATAGAGTAAGAACATGGAACTTGCTTAACCCGATAAAACCTATAGGAAACTAGTAAATACAGTATCATTCTTTTTTTTTTCCCTGTAGTTTTTGGCTGGGGCCAGGTTTGAACCTGCTACCTCAGGTATATGGGGCTGGCGTCCTACGCCTTTGAGTCACAGGTGCCACCCATACAGTATCATTATTAATAGGGAAAGTTATCAGCATTTCCTCTAAAATATACAACAAGACACAGATGCCCACTGTCACCTTTACTATTCAACGTTTCACTGGATGTCCTGGCTACCTCAGTAAGGCAAGAGAAATAAAAATTATTAAAAAAAAAAAAAAAAAAGATTGGAAAGGAAAAAACAAAACTATCATTATTTATAGCTGATATAGTTGTCAACATAGAAAACATAGACTATACACACAACTTAAAAGGAACTAGGGCTCCCTGGAGAAATGGTTAATTCTAGTCCTAGGGCAGAAAAATACAAGATGAATCTAGAGCATCTTATAGTGCTAGAAAGTAAAGAAGTGCTCAAAAACAAATGATGGAAGTATCACAAAGGAACACTGGCACCAACCTGAAAAAGCCCCCAGTGGCCAAAGCTGGAAAAATTTGACCAATAAAATGAAGACTATAGCATTGAATTTATAATTCAAATTATTAGATTAATATACATGAGTTCATACCAATATAAACAAGTAACTGGACAAATAAGTAAATAAATAAATAAAAGATAAGAGCCAAATAGTCTTTATAGAAGAGTTTCAAATAATATACATGTATATACCCTCTTCCAGGAGCTATAGCTTAATTCCTTCCCCTTTCCTTGAGGGTGGGCTAGTCTCTTCCAAAGAACAGAGTATGAAAAGGGAAAAAGAGGTCATGTGCAGTTGCTCAGCCTACAATCTTAGCACTCTGGGAGGCCGAGACAGGTGGATTGCTTGAGCTCAGGACTTCAAGACCAGCCTGAGCAAAGTGAGACCCTGTCTCTACTAAAAATAAAAAAAATTAGCTGGGTTTGGAGGTGTGTACCTGTAATCCCAGCTTCTAAGACAGCTGAGGCAGGAGAATTGCTTAAGCTCAGGAATTTGAAGTTGCTGTGAGCTAGACTGAGGCCATAGCACTGTAGCCTGGGCAAAAGAGTGAGATTCTGTCTCCAAAAAATTTAACAACTAAAATGGAAATTGAACAGAGATTAAAATTATAAAAAAATCAAGTAGTCAGGCATAATCATGCATGTTTATAGACCAGTCCACTTGGGAGGATCACTTGAGCATAGGAGCTTGAGGCTGCAATGAGCTATGAATGTGCCATTGCACTCCCGCCTGGGCAACAGAGCAAACCTTGTCTCTTAAAAAGAATAAAAGAAAGAAAGAAAAGAAAAAAAATCAAACAAAAATCCCAGAGGTATAAAATATAATTAATAAAATAAAAATGGAACACATGATATTAATAGCAGAGCTGATTAAGCAGAAGCAAGAACCTGTGAACTTTAAGACAGGTTATTTGAAAATACACAGTAAGAGAAGAAAAGGAATTAAGATAGCTTATTAGATTTATAGGATAGCAACAAAAGAGCAATTTCTTTAAACACTCAGTTTGTGAAAGAAAATAGAGAGATAAAAGAACAAAAAGCTTACTTAAATAAGTAATAGTAGAAACCTTTCCAAGTTTGGAGAAAGATATAAATATTTAGGTATAGTAGTAAGGTCAAAGCTCTCCAATTACATTAAATTAAAATAAGACTACAGTAAAACATATATTATAATCAAACTGTCAAAAATCAGGGATAAGCTAGGCATGGAGGTATGCATCTATAATCCCAGTTACTTAGGAGACTGAGGCAGAAGGATTGCTTGAGCCCAGGAGTTCAAGGCAGGCCTTTCAGTATAGCAAGACCTCATCTGAACAAAGAAAATCAAAGACAAAGAGAGTATTCTTTTTAATTTTTTTTGCAGTTTTTGGCCAGGGCTGGGTTTGAACCTGCCACCTCTGGTAATGGGGCCAGCGCCCTACTCCTTTGAGCCACAGGCACTGCCCAAAAGACAGTATTCTAAAAGCAGCAAGAGAAAAGCAAATAATATGCATGGAAATTATAATAAGGCTAGCAGTAGATTTCTCAGCAGAGACCTTATAGGCCTCAAGACAGTGGGATGATATATTAAACATGCTGAAGGAAAAGAAAACTTCCAACCAAGAATAATGTACTTGTTCTTCAAAAATGAGGGAGAGATAAAGACTTTCCCAGGAAAATAAAAGTTGAGGGAGTTCATTAGCATTGCCTTATAAATAAGGCTAAAGGGAGTTCTTCAAGATGAAAGGAAAGGATGGTAGTTAGTAAAATAAAACCTATTAAACTATAATACTCACTGGTAAAACTAAGTATACAGTCAAATACAGAATATAATGTTGTAATGGTGATGTATAAACACATATCTTTAGTATAAAGGCTAAAAGACAAAACTATTAAAAATAATATCTACAATAATTTGTAAAAAGATACACAATAGAAAAAGATATAAATTATGACATCAAAAACATAAAATGTGGTGGGGGTGGAAGTGGAGTGAAAATACAGAATTTTTTTAATATAGTCAAAATTAAGTTGTTATTTGTTTTAGATGGCCAGTTAAAATTACAAGATGTTTTATGTAAACTTCATGTTAACTACAAGCAAAAACCAATGGTTGCTACACAAGATAGAAAAAGAAAGTAGAATCAGGCTCAGTGCTTGTAGCACAGTGGTTATGGTGCCAGGTTCCAACCCGGCCCGGGCCAGCTAATCAACTGCAACTAAAAGATAGCTGGGTGTGGTGGCGGGCACCTGTATTCCCAGCTATTTGGGAGGCTAAGGCAAGAGAATCCCTTAAGCCCAAGAGTTGGAGGTTCCTGTGAGATGTGACACCAGGGCACTCTACTGAGGGAGACATAGTGAGACTGTCTAAAAAAAAAAACCAACAGCAAAAAGGAGAATCAAAGCATACTAATAGAGAAAAATCACCTACTCAAAAAGGAAGACAGCAAATAAGGAATAAGGGTAAAGAGTCTATAAAATAACCAGAAAAAAAAAATTCACAAAATAGGGGCAGTGCCTATGGCTCAGTGAGTAGGACGCTGGCCCCATACACCAAGGGTGGCAGGTTCAAACCCAGCCCTGGCCAAACTGCAACAAAAAACAGCCAGGCGTTGTGGCGGGCGCTTGTAGTCCCAGCTACTGGGGAGGCTGAGGCAAGAGAATCTCCTAAGCCCAAGAGCTGGAGGTTGCTGTGAGTTGTGATGCCATAGCACTCTACCGAGGGTGACAAAATGAGAGTCTGTCTCAAAAAAAAAAAAATTCACAAAACGGCAGTCTTTACCTATCAATAATTACCTTGAATGTAAATAGATTAAATTATTCAATTGGCATAGAGTGGCTGAATGGATAAAAAGGCAAGATGGCTCAGAGCCTGTACCTCAGCAGCTAGGGCACCAGCCACATACACCAGAGCTGGTGGGTTTGAATCCATCCTGGGCCAACTACAACCAAAAAATACTGTGCGTTGTGGCAGGCACCTGTAGCTACTTGGGAGGTTGAGGCAAGAGAATTGCTTAAGCCTAAGGTTTAGCTTAGAGTTTAAGATTGTAAATTATGACATCAAAGTTTAAATAAAATGTGGTGGGGGTGGAAGTGGAGTGAAAATACAGAATTTTTTTAATATAGTTAAAATGTTTTAGATAGCCAGTTAGCTTAGAGTTTAATCCTTTAGCCTAGAGTTTAGCTTAGAGTTAAATTCTTTAGCCTAAAGTTTTAGATAGCCAGTTAGCTTAGAGTTTAATCCTTTAGCCTACAGTTTAAGGTTGCTGTGAGCTATGATGCCACAGCACTCTACTGAGGACAACATAGTGAGACTCTATCTCAGGAAAAAAAAATAAAAATAAAAAGGCAAGATGCAATGGTATGCTGTCTATAACAGACTCACTACAGCTTTAAGTATATACATAGACTGAAAGTGAAGTGATGGGAAAGTATAGTCCATGAGAGTGGAAACCGAAAGAGAGTAGCAGTGGCTAAACTCATATCTGACATATAGACTTCATGTCAAAAACTATAAAAAGAGACAAAGAAGGTCATATAATGATAAAGAATTCATTCATCAAGAAGATATAACAAATAACTGAGTACAGTGGCTCATGCCTATAATTCCAGCTACTTAGGATGCTGAGGCAGGAGGATTGCTTGAGGCTAGGAGTTTGAGACTAGTCTGGCAGCACAGTAAGACCCTGTTTTAATTTTTTTTAAATAAGCTGGGCATAGTAGTACATAACTATCATCTCAACTACATAGGAGGATGAGGTGGGAGGATCACTTGAGCATAGGAATTCAAGGCTGCAGTGAGCTATAATTGTGCCACTGCACACTAGGCTAAGCGACAGAGTGAGACTCCATTTCTATTTTTTAAAAGAGGATATAACAGCTCGGCGCCCATAGCTCAGTGGCTAGAGTGCCAGCTACATACACCAGGGCTGGTGTGTTAGAACCCAGCCTGGGCCTGCTAAACAACAATGACAACTACAACAAAAAAACAGCTGGGCATTGTGGTGGGCACCTGCAGTCCCAGCTACTTGGTTGGCTGAGGCAAAAGAATCTCTTAAGCCTAAGAGTTTGAGGTTGCTGTGAGTTGTGATGCCACAGCACTCTTCCAAGGGTGACAAAGTGAGACTCTGTCTAAAAAAAAAAAAAAAGAGGATATAACAATTGTAAGTATAGGCTCGGCACCTGTGGCTCAACGGGCTAAGGTGCCAGCCATGTACACTTGAGCTGGCGGGTTCGAATCCAGCCCGGACCCGCCAAACAACAATGACGGCTGCAACCAAAAAATGGGCAGGCGTTGTGGTGGGCGCCTGTAGTCCCAGCTACTTGGGAGGCAGAGGCAGGAGACTCCCTTGAGCCCAGGAGTTGGAGGTTGCTGTGAGCTGTGATGTCACAGCACTCTATCCAGGGTGACAGCTTGAGGCTCTGTCTCAAAAAAAAAAAAATTGTAAGTATATCTATACCCAACATTGGAGCACCAAAATATATAAAGCAAATATTAATATATCTGAAGAGAGATTAACTGCAATGCAATAATACCCAACCTCAATACCCAACTTTCAGCAATGAACAGATCATCCAGGCAGAAAATCAATACGGAAATATCAGACTTAAATTGTATGTTAGACCAAATGGATCAAAGAGACATATATAGAACATCTTATCCGACATCAGCAGAATACACATTTTTCTCAAGAGCCCATGGATCATTCTCCAGGATAGATCACATATAATAAAACAAGTCTTAAATTTAAGAAGATTGAAATCATATCCAGTATCTTTTCTGACCACAATGAAACTAAAAATCAATAACAAGAGGAATTTCAGAAAATCCACAAATATGTGGAAATAAAACAACATGCTCCTGAACAATTAATGAGTTAAAGGAAAAATCAAAGGGGAAATTTAAAAATATCTTGAGACAAAAGAAAACAGACCCACAACATACCAAAACTTATGACATGCAGCAAAAGTAGTTCTAACAGGGAAGTTTATAAGCAATAAACATCTATACCAAAAAAGAAAAAAGATCTCAAATAGACAACCTTATACCTCAAGAAACTAAAAAAGAACAAACTACGTCCAAAGTTGTTAGAAGAATGACAATTATAAAGATCAGAGCATATGAGCCCAGTCGTTTGAGGATGCAGTGAACTATGATGGTGCCATTGCAGTGTAGCTCAGGGGGCAAAAAAAAAAAAAAAAGATCACAGCATAAATAAATGGCATAAAGACTAGATAGAAAAAAAATCAACAAAACTATGAGGTTTTTTTTGTTTTGTTTTGTTTTTTGAGACAGAGTCTTACTATGTCGCCTTGGGTAGAGAGCTGTGGCATCATTGCTCACAGCAATTCTCTTGCCTCAGCCTCCCAAGTAGCTGGGACTACCGGCACCCACCACAAAGCCCGGCTATTTTTTGGTTGTAGTTGTCACTGTTGTTTAGATGACCTGAGCTGGTTCGAACCTGCCAGCCTTGTTGTATGTGGCAACCTCAACCACTGTGCTACAGGCACCGAGACCTATGACTTGTTTTTTAGAAAGATAAACAAAATTAATTAGCTAAACTAATTTAAAAAGAGAGAAAGAACTCTAATAAATAAAATCAGAAACGAAAAAGGAAACATTACAACTGATACCACAGGATACAAAGGATATAGGAAACTACTATGAACAATTATACACCAACACAAATTGGATAACTAGAAGAAACAAAACTTCCTAGATATAACCTGCCATGAATGAATCATGAAGAAAATCAGAAAATCTGAACAGACCAATAACAAGCAAGGAGACTAAATCAGTAATAAACAGTCGTCCATCAAAAAAAGACCTTGAACCCAGAGCGGCACCTGTGGCTCAGTGAGTAGGGTGCCGGCCCCATATACTGAGGGTGGTGGGTTCAAACTCTGCCCCAGCCAAACTGCAACAAAAAATAGCTGGGCATTGTGGTGGGCACCTGTAGTCCCAGCTACTCTGGAGGCTGAGGCAAGAGAATCACCTACGCCCAAGAGCTGGAGGTTGCTGTGAGCTGTAACGCCACAGCCCTCTACCGAGGACTACAAAGTGAGACTCTGTCTCTAAAAAAAAAAAAAGACCCTGAACCTGATAGCTTCAGCACTGAATTCCACCAAACATTTAAAGAACTAATATCAATCCTTATGAAACATTTCCGTAGAACTGAAGAAGAAAGTATACTTCCAAACTCATTTTATGAGGCCAACATTACCCTGACACCAGACAAGGACACTACAAGAAAGGAAAATTATAGGCCAATATCCCTGAAGAACATAGAAGGAAAAAATCTCAAAAAAATTCTAGTAAGTCAAATTTAACAGCACATTAAGTAGATCATTCACCATGATCAAGCAGAATTTAACCCAGGATGCAAGGATGGCTCAAGCCATACAAACCAATACATGTGGTACATCACGTTAACAGAATGAAGAACACAAACCAGTGATTATCTCATTAGATGCAAAAAAAGCATATGATAAAATTCTACATCTTTTCATTATACCAACTAAAAACCCTCCAAAAATAGGCACAGGAGGAATGTATCTCCTGTGATATATAACAATGTTATATAACAAACTCACAGCTAACATCATACCCAATGGTAAAAGTTTAAAGCTACTCCTCTAAGATCAGGAATGGTCTTCTTACTCTTGCCACTTCTATTCAACATAGTACTAGAAGTCCTAGCCAGCACAATGAAGCAAAATAAAGAAATAAGAAGCATTCGAATTGTAAAGGAAGAAGTAAAATCATCCCCACTTGAACATAGCATGATCTTATATATGCAAAACTCTAAAGATTCCACAAAAAACTATTAGAACTAATATAAGAATTGAGTAAAGTTGCAGTATACAAAATCATCATACAAAAATCAATGCTTTTATACATTAACCAACAATCTATCCAAAAAAGAAATCAAGAAAACAATCCCATTTACAATACCTATAGAAAAAATAAAATACTGAGGAATGAATTTCACAGCATATACAAAAATCAAATCAAAATGTGCTAAAAACTTAAATTTAAGGCCTTGAACCATAAAACTCTTAAATGGAAACATAGGGTAAAAGCTCCATGACATTGGTCTGGGCAATGATATTTTGGATGTGACCATGAAAGTTCTAGAAACAAAAGTAAAAATAGACACATGGGATTATATCAAACAAAAAATATTCTGCACAGCAAAGGAAATGATCAACAGAGTGAAGAGACAACCTATATAATGCGAGAATATATGTGCAAACAACACAACTGAAAAGGGGTTAATATCCAAACTATACAAGGAATTCAAACAATTTAATAGCAAGAAAACAAATAGCCTGATTTTAAAATGGACAAAACACTTTAACAGACATTTCTCAAAAGGATATGCACAAATGGTCAACAGGTATATGAAAAGATAATTGGAATTACTAATTATCAAGGAAATGCAAATTAAAACCACAATGAGGTATCACTCTATACTGGTTAAAATGGCTATTATCAAAAACATGAAGGTAAGTGTTGGCAAGGATGTGGAGAAAAGGGAACTTTTGTATATTGTTGGGGGTGTAAATCAGTACAGTTATTATGGAAAACAGTATACAGCAATGATTTTACACTGGTGTGCCATGGCAAACTGGTATGCCATGAGAGGATCTTAGGTGTGCCTTGAAAAATTCTAAAGATCATTAATTACATTATTTTCAAAAGAAGTTCAAAGCACAGTAAATATATTCTTTCTTTAACTCTTTTTTTGGATCAACATAGTTTTAAGTGTATGTGGAAGTTTAACTATAGGTTCAAGTATGTTGTGAAATAAAAAAAGCTAAAAAACACTTTTTTTTTTTTTTGAGACAGAGCCTCAAGCTGTCACCTTGGATAGAGTACTGTGGCATCACAGCTCACAGTAACTTCTAATTCCTGGGCTCACGCGAGTCTCCTGCCTCTGCCTCCCAAGCAGCTGGGACTATAGGGGCCCACCACAACGCCCGCCCATTTTTTGGTTGCAGCTGTCATTGTTGTTTTGCGGGCCCAGGCTGGATTCAAACCCGCCAGCTCATGTGTACGTGGCTGGCACCTTAGCTCATTGAGCCACAGGCACCAAGCCTAAAAAACACTTTTTTATAGAGGTTCCTCAAAAACTTAAAAATAGAACTATCATATAATCTAGAAATCCACTGCTGGATGTCTATCCAAAGGAAATGAAATCAGTATGTCAAAGAGATATCTAAACTCCCATGTTCATTCACTGCGGCATCGTTCATAATAGCTAAGATAAGGAATCAACCTAAGTGTCCATCAACAGATGAACAGGTAAAGAAAATGCAGTATAACCAAACAGTGGAATACTATTCAGCCTTTAATAAAGGAAATCCTGTTGTTTTTGACAATATGGATGAACCTGGAGGATGTGATATTAAGTGAAATAAGCCAGGCACAGAAAGACAAAACTGCATGACTTCATTTACATGTGGAATTTTAAAAAATTTGAACTCATAAAATCAGAGAGTAGAATGGTGGTTACCTGCAGCTGAGGGGAGTGCTGTTAGGGAGATGTTAGTCAAAGGGTACAACATATGGGTCAGATATGAGGAATGAGTTCAAAAGAACAATTATGGCCAAGTGTGGTGGCTCACACCTGTAATGCCAGCACTTTGGGAGGCCAAAGCAGCAGGATTGCTTGAGGACAGAAGTTTGAGACCAGACTGAGCAATAGCGAGAACCCAGAAAATTTAGCCAGGCATGGTGATGTGTCCCTGTAGTCCCAGCTATTCACGAGGTTGAGGCAAGAGGATTGCTTAAGCCCAGAAGTTTGAAGTTGTTGTGAGATATGATGCTACTGCACTCTAGCCTGGGCAACAGAGAGAGAACTTGTCTCTAAATAAAATGAATGAATGAATGAGTGATCAATGGTACAATAAAATGAGAAGTATGTGAGGTAATGCATATGTTAATTAGCTTGATTAAGCCATTCTACAGTGTATATATACTTCACAAGATCATGTTTTATATAACAAGATATATAATTTTAATTTGTTAGAGTATATAAATAAATCTAACAATTTATAAAAGAACAATAGTGAACCTTGAGGTGGAAGGGTCCAACACCACAATTATTAGTATAAAGTAATCACGAAGCCCAGTTTTTGATAAAAAAAAAAATCACAAAATATACAAAGAAACAGGAAAGTATACCCCACACTTAAAGAAAAAAGCAGACAGCAGAACATGTCCCCAAGCGGGCCTATGTTTTGGGTTTAATAGACAAAGACTTTAAATGAGCTGGTATATATATATATGTACATATATACATATATATATATATATACACCTATATACATATATATATATATATATATATATATATATATATATATATATACCCGCAATTTATATATATATATATAAATACCCCCAATCTTTGGATATATATATATAAATTCCCCC
>CAUYON010211034.1:0-24179 GCA_963573935.1 Arctocebus calabarensis | reverse complement strand
CTGTGAATCCTGCCATACTAATCTTCCAAGCAGCGCCTCCATTCCCACATGTGTTTACTCTTACGACAAAATTCCTTTTACTATGAGAAAATCTCATGAATGTTATGTCAATCAGGTTGATGAAAATATCTCAGATTGTATGTGAAGCCCACACACTGTACCCCATGATTGAACTAATGTACACAGCTATGATTCAATAAAAAAAAAAAAAAAAAGAATTAGGTTGGTTTCTTTCTTAAATATACATAGAGGTTATTTCCTTTGTGGCAGTTTGGCTCCACTAAGAGCATGGAATTGTTTAACATACACTAATTTTCTTACAATAAGGATTTTTTTTTAGGCTAAGAGGAACCAGACTGATGGGTGTTAACGTGTAAACATGATTACTTCTCTGATCTTCCTCGTACTCCTTTCCCAGCCTCCTGGGCGTTCTCTTATTTTGTATCTGTGTCTGCTTCTCATGTTAGATTATTAGAATAGTATGATATTCATCTTTGTACCAAAGCCCAGAGTGAGATTACACCTTGTACAAAGTGAGCACTTCATAGATGTTTGTTTACTTGGATTGAAATTGTGTATGGAGGTCGGGCATGGGGTGGCTCAGGTCACTCTGGGAGGCCAAGGTGGGTGGATTGCCCAAGCTCAGGAGTTGGAGACCAGCCTGAGCCAGAGAGACACCCTGTCTCTAAAAACCAGCCATTGTGTCAGGTGCCTGTGGTCCCAGCTACTTGGGAGGCTGAGGCAAGAGGATCACTTAAACCCAAGAGTTTGGGGTTGCTGTGAGCTGTGATGCCACAGCACTCTACCAAGGGTGACAAAGTGAGACTAAGGAAGAAAGGAAGAAAGCATGAAAAAAGGATGAAAGGAGGAAAGAGAAAAAGAAAGAAAGAAATTGTGTATTGAGACTAAAGTTTTAAATTATGGCTTTGTATTGTGATAGATTTGACTATACTTCAGGAATAAAATAATCCCCAAATCTCAGTGGTTTAATGCAATAAAGGGTTTTTTTTTCCTTGCCAAGGAAAAACTGGCTATAGGATGGGGTGGGGATACAGGAAAAGTTATTTTTGTTTCACACAGTCACCCGGGGACCCAAGATGAGGAGAATCCTTTTTATGACAGCTACACCACTTGAAGCACATACACTCTTCAGAGGAAGAAACTGAACAATTACTCCAGGGCTTTTTTCTGCATTCTACACACATTTTATGGACCAAGAATAATTACATCATGCTGTAGGATGGTGTAACTAGAATTTTAGGTGGTGTGGAATCTCGTATTTTTAGCTAAGAAAAATGCCCCTAAGATTGATAATCACTTATGTTTGCCACACACTTTGCTCAGTAGCTTTAATATTTTGGAGATAATAAGCTCCTCTGAGAACACAATGATAATCCCTCTCCACAACATAGACCCTCAACAGTTAACATAATTTTCAATGTGTTTCATGCATCTTGAACCCTGTTCACAGGTCCTTTACAGATCCCTGGATACCCAGTTTATGAATCCTTCTACTGAACCTACAGGCCCTTTTAGCACCTGGCAATGGGCTAATAGATTTTTTTTTTAAATACATTTCTAATGTTATATTTTAAATGTATGTTAGAAATGGCCTATTTAGCTACTTTTATTTATCAGATCTGGCATTATACAAGACTCATGACACATGATTTTCCTCTTTGTATGTTTTAATCAGGAAAAATTCGAGGGACTCTTCCGGACTTATGATGACTGTGTGACGTTCCAGCTATTTAAGAGTTTCAGACGCGTCCGAATAAACTTTAGCAATCCTAAATCTGCAGCCCGAGCCAGGATAGAGCTTCATGAAACCCAGTTCAGAGGGAAAAAATTAAAACTGTATTTTGCACAGGTAAGATAATTCTTTACTAAAGTTATTCCTTTTGCCCTACATTATTTTTTTACCTTTCTAAAATGTAAATGAGCCCTTTCTAGATTGGTTTGTAGTTTATACATTAGTTCACTGGAAAATAGCACTGTATCATGATTCCCAGACAGGGACTGCTTGATGGTTTAAAAAGCAAGCTTTGCAACTGACGTCCTGGGCTCTAACCCGGGCAAGGTCTATAACCTCACTGGGGCTCCATCGCCTCATCAGCAAAGTGGAGATAATGGTAATAAACACCCCATGCTGCTGTTGCGAGGATTACATGAATTATATCGCATGTTAAAGTGCCTGGTATTTGGTAAATGCACAATAAATGCCAGCTAGTGGTTGAAATAAGAATGATCTATAATCTAATTATCATGACTCCTAACCTTCTTGTCAGGGTTATAATTAAAACGTAAATTCTATGACAGTTTTAGGGGACAGTATAACCTTTCCAATGATTCATGTTCATGAGAAAAGGTTACAAAAATGGAAATTAATTTGGTGCTTTGTTTCATCCAAAAATAAAATGTAGCTGTTCCATGGGGGGATGGGTAATTCTTGGCAATGCTCATGGAGTCCACAGCAATAGGAAATCAATATCCGCGGCGCTCTGTTAGTGTCCACTCCTCGTCACTAGACACACGTACCTTGATCCATCTTTCAAGTGATCTGTAAGTATTGTTTCCACTTCAGACTCTACCGATATGGCACAGTGAAAAGAACGCAGACTTTGGCCTCCCATCCATGTTCTAATCCCACCTGCTACTACTTTGTGTGACTTGGACAAACCTCAGTTTCCTCACCTTTAAACCTCATCTGGCTCCTTAAAAAGTTAAACATTAAGTTACCATATGACCTAGAAATTCCTCTTCTAGGTATTAAAAACAGGTGCTCAACAGCAGGCCAAGGGCAGTGGCTCACGCCTGTAATCTGGGAGGCCCTGGTGGGTGGATTGCTTGAGCTCAGGAGTTAGAGACCAGCATGAAGAAGAGCGAGACGCTGTCTCTACTAAAAATAAGTACAAAAACTAGCCAGGCGTCATGGCAAGCACTATAGTCCCAACTACTAGAGAGGCTGAGGCAAGAGGATCACTTAAGCCCAAGAACTTGAGGTTGCTATGAGTTGTGATGCCACCCCAACACTCCACCCAGGGATGACTGAGTGAGACTCTGTCTCAAAAAAAAAAAAACCCAGGTACTCAGACAAATGCACATACATGCATGTCATAGCAGCACTCTTCCCTATAGACAAAAGGTGGAAGCAACTCAGACGTCCATCACCAGGTGAATGTACAAACAAATAATAGTGTATCCAGACAATAGAATATTATTCAGCCACAGAACGGAACATAGTACTGCGACATGCTGCAATGTACATGAGCCTTGAAAACGTTACACTAAGTGAAAGAACCCAGATGCAAAGGTCATATATGCTGTGTTTCCACGTACATGAAATACCCAGAACAGATAACTCTGCAGAGGCAGAAAGCAGCATGGTGGTTGCTGGGGGCTAGTGGGAGGCGGCCCAGTGGTGACTGTAACGGGGCTGGGTTTCCTTCACCATGGTGAAATGGCTCGGATCTAGTAGAGGAGGTAGTCGCACAACACTGGCGGTGTGCTCCTTGCCACTGGACTCTGCTCTTCAAAGTAATTAACTTTATGTTATGTAAATTTTACTTCAACAGGAAGGAAGGGAGGAAATAGGATAGGAAGGAAGGGAAGAAGGGGAAAGAGAGAGAGAAGAAAGGAAGGGACAGAGGGAGGAGAAGTGGGGGGAAAGAAGAGGAAGAAAAATCTGGCAGGTCTGTGGTAGGGCAGTGGACCAGCAGCTTCAGCCTGCCCTGGGAGCTTCTCGGAAACACAGACCTCAGGCCCCACCCACGCCTTCTCAATCAGAGCGTGTGTTTTAGTGAGGCCTTCAGGTGAAATCCACTGTTTTAAGGATGAACTAAGAACACTGTACATGTGGTAGATAGTAATGTTACTACAGTCTGCTTCGCTGGTTCATTTGTCAGAGGCAGAAAATAAACTGCACATCTTAGCGTACCAATACGGCACCTCCGAAGCCATAATGACTAAAGTGTCTGCGTTTCTGTTCTGTCTAAAAGGTGCAGACTCCGGAAACAGATGGAGACAAACTGCACTTGGCTCCACCACAGCCTGCCAAGCAGTTTCTCATCTCACCCCCGTCCTCTCCGCCCGTTGGCTGGCAGCCCATCAGCGATGCCACGCCGGTCCTCAACTATGACCTCCTCTATGCCGTGGCCAAACTAGGACCGGGTAAGCTCTGCAGCCTATTTTAAAAATAAACATTTGTCAGCAACCTAGAAAAGCCAAACAAGATTAACAACCTTGAAATCCTGGGTTCACGGTAACATCTGCGTTTCTAATGGGTTTACTGCTCTTTATTTCGAGAGGGGAGGGCGGATGAGAGTGTGGAGTCAGGCTTTGCACCTGTTTGAAAGCAATGCATTTAGGGAGGCTGGCTGAAGTGATGGTGGTCCATGTGACCCCTGCATTGCTATGGAGTTATTTTAACATCCAACAGCACTACCTAAATCTTAAGGGATTTCTTTCTATACCATGAGGAAGTTGTTGCCTAAGAATAGGCAAAATGAGCTCTGTCAGCTGGCAGAGGTGTCTGTCAGAGCAACTGGGTTTGACCACGGCCACAGGTGTTGGTACACACTAGGAAGCCTCTGCGGCAAGACAACCCGCCTGCCAGGGTGAACCTCCTAAGTCTCCAGGAAGTCAGTCCCTCTCTCAGCAGCCTCTAACTATCAGTTAATTTGTTCTGATGTTGGAATATGTTTTGATTCACTTACTCCCATCGCAGTATGATATTCCAATATGGGTGAATTTGACCCATATTTGATGACCACACTTTATCCACTCTCCTATTGATGGGCACTTAGATCAGTTTCAGGTACAGCAGAATTCTGTAATTTGACCACCCAAAAGACTGCAACAAACTGGTCAACATTGGTGACCTAGGCCTACTGTACTGATACATACATGTGACGTGTGTCCAATATATGAAAATTAGGTCAATTTAAGGAGGTGGTCAATGTAGGGAGGTGGTCAGCTATGGAAGTTCTACTGTGTTGCTGTTATAGTCAAAGCTATAGTGAATATTCTTGTATATACTTGTCTATGCACTTGTGCAAAAGTTTCTTTAGGTTTTATATGTAGAAATCACATTGTCCTCAATTCCAGCAGATGATGCCACCTTGCTCTCCAAAGTATTTTTCCTGTATTATATCAGGAGAGGAAATGGTGGAAATTGGAGGAGTTGTGAGGCACCTGGGATATTCAGCACTATGGATCCTGTAGTGAATAATGGTCATCATGTCTGCTGTATCTACTGGTGATTCTCTTGGGACAAAGGGGAGCTTCAAAAGTAGGATCTGGCCTGGCAAGGTGGCTCAGGCCAATAATACTAGCACTCTGGGAGGCCTGAGCTCAGGAGTTTGAGATCAGCCTGAGCAAGAGTGAGACCCCATCTCTACTAAAAATGTAAAAACTAACCGTGGCAGGCACCTATAGTCCCAGCTACTTGGGAGGCTAAGGCAAGAGGATCACATGAGCCCAGGATTTTGAGGTTACTGAGAGCTATGATGCCACATCACTCTACCCAAGGTACAGAGTGAGACTCTGTCATAAATAAATAAATAAATAAAAATAAAAGTAGAATCTTACCAGGGTCCTGCCCCAAGGGTGTGATCTGTTAAGACCTGTGGATCTGGTGGCAACTGAAGGAATATAAAGTTAGAGATGGGAAAGAAAGAGACAAGACTCACAGAATAGAATTTTCAAAGGTGGGAACTCAGGGGACCACCACTTGTGGGGAGCAGTGGCCCTGAGTGTCAGTTCCACTCAGCTTTTATTGATGGCTATTTGCTCATTAGCCCAAAGGTAAGCTGAGGAAGGGAACACCAGCAGTTTCTCTGAGCGAGCATATCAGCTCCAATTGTTTCTATAATCATTAACTTAAAGGGTCTGAGCAGCCTTGAGATTCAGAACCTGAGCCTTGTGTGGGGGCAGCCTCCTATCTGAGGTCACGCACACAGGGGCTAAACTCTGGTAGTTCTCTGTGGAGTAAAACACCTCTGGAGTCAATCTCCTCTGAAGAATTTGTGGGGGAGGGGAATTTTCCTCTCATCACCACCACAGAGGGTCTTCCTCTGCGATAAGGGATGTAAGCCCTCCTGCCCATATTTCAAGGCTCGAAATATGTTCCCTTGATCTCTGCCCCAGCCAAATACAAATCTCCACAATGGGTATCTGCTTGATCTGTTTACTGGGCAGAAAAAAGTCCTTGCTACAGCATCTACTGTGGCCATTACCCTCAGAGCATTTGTAGACCCAGAAGGGGTGTTAGTAAGCTGTATCCCCAAGGATACAGAGCTCTAGGAAAAGCAGAAAATTTGCTCAAATAAGAAATTTAGCAATGACTGGTTTAAAGGTAAACTAGCTGACTTTCCTTTTGTTCCACCTCACTCGGCTTACTTTTTAATTTTTCCCTTTCCCAGGGGTGTTTTCCGTTGCCAAGAATGGGGTCTTTGGTCCCCATTCTGAATACCCTGATCACCCTCCAAGAAGTTCTAATTTAATAGATCTGGGTAGAAATACTGGTAAGGACCAGTATTTCTTAGTGTGATCAGGAAAATATTTGTCTCAGAATCATCCACCCTCCAAAATCTGCAGTTTTAATAATGACACATGTTGATTCTTACATAGGTATTCGTGCATGAGATGTGAAAACCCTTGGAATTATGGTGACCAACGGTCCTGATTTGCCCAGAACTGAGGAGTTCCTTGGCCACTGTTAGTGCTAAAACCAGTAAATTCGTGGACAAAACCAAGAGATCTGGTCACCTTACTGGGCAATCAGATTAAGATGAGGCTGATTTGATTAATAAGCACTCCCTGCAAGGGAATTGCTGCTGGTTGCCTCTGTGGTCTTCGAGTTTAATTACAGCATGCCCAAGAGCAAGCTTCTAGGGCAGTGGTTCTCAACCTTCCTAATGCTGCAACCCTTTAATACAGTTCCTGTGGGTCGCAACCCACAGGTTGAGAACTGCTATCCTAGGGGTTTCTTTGTAATCACTATCCAGTCACTCAGTTTCTCTGACTAGGTGGGATCGGTCAGAAAGTCCAACTTAGCCTGAACCTTTAAAATGGGTATAAGTGTCACCTTCACAGAGCCATTGTGAGAAGCAGTATATGTGTAACTAAGACGGGCTGATGAAATAAGCAATACAATAAGAAGGGAGGTATTTGTGAAATGTGATTTCCTAGTTTACATCCAGGAATTGTGAGCATGTATACTCCCTTTTCAAAGGGAGATATATGTGATAGGCTTAAATGTCATATTGCATATCCAATAAATCAAGTCTGCTCAGGCTGAGCCCTGCAAAGCCATTTCCTACAGTGATTCAGGACATTTTGGAAGGAGACAAGTGCAACTCCTCACCCGTCCCAAAGGACCCATCAGAGCCAAGGTCCTGGGAGGGGCCGGTTTGAATCTGCTCATGGATGCTAAAAAGAGCCCATTTGCACACTTTGTAGAGTTGCTTTGAAAGCCCGCAAACAGAGCTCTTGGAAGACTCACTAAGGTCTTGACTAAAGGACCTAGGGGTCACTGACTGACTTGCATTTTACAGAACGGGAAACGAAGTCCCAGAGCAGGGGTTGGGAAGAAGAAGGACGACTTGCCAATGAGGACACTGGGTCTTCCGGGGCTGTGTTTTCCCTACTTCACTAATTATAAAGGAGGTTCAGGCTAAGTTGGACTTTCTGACCAGATCCCTGCTAGCCTCTGGTGCACTCACTTGGAGCCAATAAACCAGTAAAATTCAAAGTTTTTTTTTTGTTGAGAACGTGAAAGAACATTCATTTGACGTCAGTGTTCACAAAGTTCGGTGCAGACAGAAGGTAAGGGTTCTATTAGTGCTGCCAGGGACAAGTGTGACCTGGGATGGGTAGGGGCAGAAGGAATGGATTTCGGGGAAATTATGCCTTGGAAGGGACACTCACAGAGCCCAGTAAGAGCCAGAGAAGAAGGAAGAAGGAAATTATCTTAAAGAGGCATCGGGTTAAAAACAGGGAGTTCTCTTTAGAGTTGCCTACGGTGTTAAAAATGCATGCTTTTTACCTTAACTATGTGCTGACCTATAACGCTTACCTCCCCTTATCACAACAAAAGTACCGTCTACCATTTTAGGTGCCCTACTATGTAATAAACGCAGAGATAGGAACTATTATCATCTCCATTTCACCGAACAGGAAACTGAATTGTAGAAATATGTATGAAATTTCCACTGTTAGCTGGCTAGTGACAAAGGCCAAGTTGAAACCTGGCTGCTCTGGCTCCAGGGACTGAGCTTTCTCCATGGGCCAGATGGCCCTCTGTGAAGGACACCAGCTGTCTTGGCTGACTTTAGACTTGTTCTGACACTGGTCAAACATTTATTCTTACTCTGGATCAACAATGATGTCTAACGCCACTCTAAACTTCCAGCGAAGCCTAGCCTAGTGTCAGGTGAGTGTGCAAATGAAGGCCTGTGCATTGTTGCGTGCGAGAGCCAACAGTGAGAGTGTCCTGCTTTTTAAGGACGCCCGATACTCTATCTGTGGAACAGCTGCAGTGTGGATGCATTTTCCAGGGTATCTTTCTCTCCATCCCTTGCCAGCAATTTGAAGCTGTTTGTCTTTATTTGGTCATCCCTTCGTCCCCTTCCTGTGTCCTTCCAGCTTCCTCACCCACACAGATGAATGATTTGTATTCAACAAAATTGAGTTGAAATCATCACAGCAGTAGCATTAGATGAGACTGTTTCAGCTACAACAATGAGGGAACAGGGCCACCCCCAGCATCTGTCCCAGCCACATCTTTGCCTCCCCCCCGACAAGGTGCCAAGGGAGGAAGTTGCTCTTTCAGTCTCCTGGTGGTACTTTGCACAAATGCTCACTTCAGTTGCTCAACTTACTGTCTTCTCTCCTTTCGGAGGGGAGGATGCACTTTTATTTTGATATTCCCAGCACCTGACAGTACCAGGAACATAGTTGCTGCTTGGTAAATATTGACCAGATGCATCAATGCCTCGACGTGTACAGGGAGCCATCTAGAGATAGTTGCTTCACCGGCCAGTTGTTGCTGTCCGGTGACTTTAGCCAGACCGAGTAAGGCAGCCGTAAATTAATGTTGTCCATAATGAGAGGACTTCCAGCATTTACCTTTGGGGAAAAAAAGGTGATTTTGTAAAATTTATTTTTAAGCCTCCGGCAGGAAAATTCCACTAACAAATTATAAGTAATTGCATGTTAAGGGATGTCTACTTGGGTCTAGAAGCAGAGAAACAAATTAGGGTGAGAGCAGAGAAAAGCAACTGAAATGATCAAAGGAACGGCGCTTTGCTTCAGGTTGGTAACAATGCTGACTTGGTAGAGCCCAGTGACTGAGAAGATCTGCAGAAATCTACAGCTGCTGGGGACAGTCTAGGAGGACATCCTGAGGCAGGGACCTGCGAGAGGCGGACTCGGGCTAACACTCACTGCAGTCCCCTGACAGGCCGCCCCCAGAGGCAAGGATGTACCTGGTCAGGACCCTTCCCAGAGCAAACGGTCCTGAGCTCAGACAAGCAAGGGGCCAAACAGAGTCTGCCTATTCTGGAAGGGATCTTGGTGACCCTGTTTCAGAGAGGGACAAGACAAATTCCTAAAAACTTCCAGAGAGGCACTGGAAAGAAGCAGGAAGAGAACAGTGTAATGACAAAGGAGCCACAATCAAACCCAAACCTGTGGGTTTCCATCGAAATCATTTGAAATACTTAACAAGATGTCAGCAGCAGGAGACATGAGCCACATAATATTCCAGAAGCGTCTCTCAGTTCTGTCAATTATAGTGAGAGCAAGTGTATGTCTTAGAAAGTATGAAAGGCACAAATTCAAACATTCTAAATCACTGTCTCCGTGACTGTGTATTCTACCTTTGGTCCAGAAAGTAAGAAAAATAGGTAAATTTTTTTTAATTAAATAATTTTTTAAATGGCTTAAAATTCTATAGAGGGCTTACGGTAGGTCAGGAACTATTCTAAATACCTTACTATATTATCTCATTTAATGTTCACAGGCAATAACAAGTATTGTTCTTCTGCCCTTTTATACAGCTGGGGATGGAGGGGCACAAGGTTACACAGCCAGTAAGTCATGTCCCTCTGCCCTTGGAAAGAAGAAAGAACTGACTGAGCCAGTACTTTTATCCTGGGCAGTAAAAGATTTTCTCTACAAGAAATTCAAGATCAGTATAAAACAAAAATTTTTTAAATACAAAACAACTTATGCATTTTCTTCCCTCTCATTTCATTTTTCTGCTTAGTGGATCCTCCAAACCACACCCTTTGCTGCATCAATTATTTCCAGCACATTCCATGCTTTCCTCTAATGTCCCCTGGGAAGTGCAGATCAAAATTTGCCTCCCTCTGCTCTCTTTAAGGGACAGTTATGGTCTCTATAAAGCAGAGGCCTTGTGTGTTTCTATTCATCCCTCTGGTGAATTTGTAGAAGTCCTGAGCTCTGACCTTGATGTGGACAATGAATTGAATGCTTTTATTTATT
Source organism: Arctocebus calabarensis (assembly GCA_963573935.1). Classification (NCBI taxonomy): domain Eukaryota; kingdom Metazoa; phylum Chordata; class Mammalia; order Primates; family Lorisidae; genus Arctocebus; species Arctocebus calabarensis. Next base: position 13,670 of record CAUYON010211034.1, on the reverse strand, counting down.
TTATAATACCTATTGTTCCTGAGTCTAGAAACAGAACAGCGCTGTGTCCTTTCTTTGATGTAAAACAAAATAGGAAAAATAAAAACCCAACCCAGCAAAACAGCTTATCCATACCAGTCAGCAAAACTGGCAAAATAGAGGGCATGTCGTACAAAGTGGGCAGTAAATGAGAGGTGGGAAGAGAAATGCCAGCCTTCATTCTGCTCTCTAGGATGGTTCTGGAAGGTCATGTTCATTGTCACTGAAAATGTCTGCAGGGAGTGTTATGAAAAGTCATTGTCAATTTTTTTTTTCTCCTGCTATTTTTAGCTCTTGTTAGGGAGATCAATTTTAGTCAACTGCAGAGGAGGGTTTAAAATGGTGCTTGAGTTTCAATTTGTGTGTGTCTGCTATATTTAGATTTTTTTTCTCAAATTCTTTATCAAAACACGCCATAGTAAAGCAGCTTTGCTGGTGTTGCTGCTCAGGGTGTAGGGCTGCCCCAGACAGCCCAAATATGAAGGGGCTGAGACAAGAATCGCCGTCAATCGAGGTTTATCAGGCCCAGGTTTGAGAAGGTGCCCCAGAAAAGCACAAACCACAGAGGCATCTGGGACCTGTGCTCTCCACAGAGGGCTTTGGGGCTTAGTATTTAAGAGGAGAGCACACACAGATGGAAAGGAGGGATGGGGATGTGGTTACCCTTTGGTGAGGCTCTGATTATCGCTCAGCAAATTGACATTTTACTTAAAATAAGGTGAATATTTGAAAAAAAAAAAAAAAGGAAGTGGAGGAAAAAGTCAATCATGTAGCTGTCTCAGGGTAGGCAGAGGAGCAATTGATCTAATCTTGTCCTTGTTCTGCATCTGTGAAGACAATCTTGCAGCCTGAGACCTCAGGCTCAGGGACACAGGTGTATGAAGCGACTCAGGTTACAGGCTGAGTCTTAAGGCTCTAACTGGCATGCACTTGTTTTATGGGGAGCTATATGTCAGTGAAAAGTTTAGGGGCTAACAAGGAATTTCCTTATAAATAATCTGTAAGGACAGGGCCATCCAGAGAGGCAAACTCTGTCCTAGGTGGGAGCCTGGTTCGTGCATAAGATTATGACACAGGGTGGTGAAATCACAACTGTTTCTTTGGGAATAGGATGGCAGCAGTGCCCTGGCTCAGCTCCCAGGCTTACCTCTCCTTCTGGCATGAAGAGTTGGGGGGTCGTGACATTTTCATTTTTCTTTACCCCCCGAAAGTGGAAAATATATTTCATTAATGAATGTAATCTATAAGGAAGAAATCGTTTCCTTTCCAGGGTCTGATTCAAAGTTAGAGAAAATTCGGTTTTTAAATGTAAATGAGCACCTATATTTGGGGCGCATGTGCTGTGAATGTTAAATAAAAGCTCAGCCCCTACTCCCCAGTCGCCCTGCTAGGAGGCAGACAGGACAGGCAGATGAGACAGCCAGTACCCCGTGTTCCCGATAGCGCAGTCTCCACGCATCCCTCTCCACACAAGGGACCGATGTGTGATCCCGGAACAGATGTTCATCACTTTCCATTTCTCTTTGATGACTTTTCCCTGGGGGGAGAAAAAGATCTTTAAGAGGCTTTTCTTCCCAGTGTGCACGTCACAGTTTATCTTTAACCACTATTGAGTAGCAGTATAAAATACTTTCTTTTCTAATTTCAGAGGTCAAATGAGCATAGTATCGAAAAATATGAAAGATACATGACCAGAAAATGGGAAAAGACAAATAACAAAAAAGTATTTGATGAAAGAACTTGATTCTTGATAAAAGAATCCTTGAGGTATTTACTCTTCACTTTTTTCTCATGGATTTGCGTGTGTCTGACTGTGGGTCCGTCTCTATAGCTATTGGGGCCAGGCCCCTAATATCAACAGAGGTAGACCCGTCTGGCCTATTCCCAGAGAGGAAAAGCTTGGGACTCTGGCCAAGCACAGAGAGGGGTGTCTCAACCCTCCTTTCTAGGTTTCTGCCCTTTCCTCTCACCCCCTGTGGGCAGCCCCTTTTCTCCGGTCTTCCGGCCCCTCCGTCTCCTCACCCCTTCACCCTCTGGGTTCTCTTGGCCTTTCTGGCCTATACTTACCCTCCAGAGTCCTGCTTCTTTGTCTCGACCATTCATTCAGGTCCTGAGTCAGTTGATCCGCTGGCCCCATGAAGTACTTAGCTCCTAATGTCTCAGGAGGGAATGAAGATAAATGGTCTGTCTGTTCCAGTATTAGAAACTTCCAGATTAAGCATCATCTTATACTGAAACATAGTTCCCCTTGTAACAGAAGTACAGCAGAGTCTCTCTGTCCCTCGCCCTGTCTTCCTCTCCCTCATGCTCTTCCGTCTCCCATTTTACCAAGCACTCCCTCTTCTCTCCCACTTTGATGTGGGTCAGAACTGAGGAGGGGAGGCAAGGAAGGAGAACCCCAATTATTCCATTCAGAGCCCGGCTGAGGTGGAGAAGCCATCCTGCGGCCCTGCAGCTCAGACTCTAGGAGGCAACATAGCAGTTACACTCCAGCACTCAGCAGCCCTGGATTGGGGTCCACCACTTTTCTCTGGGGTCACCCAAAATAAAATATAACCTTGTGGGAACACAGAAGAATCAGAGAGAAAACATTCACAAAGGACTGAATTCCCTGGAATATCTCTTCTAATTCTAAATCCTTCTTTCCACTTGTATCTAGAAAATAAGTTCTTTCTCTACTCCCATATTGATTTTGTAAACAGGCAGCTTCCAAGTAGCTGTGCCTTCTAAAGTTTCCTATAAGTCCCTCTATCCCAGCGGGACATGGTTTATAGCTATAAATAAAGACCAACATGAAGAGAGGCTTTTCTGTTACTTTCTGTGACAGAAATTTTTTGGCTTCTCTGTACCACATTGGAAGAAGAAGAGTTGTCTTGGGCACTAAATTCACAAACACTAGTCAAAGCTGATGATATCCACCAGCACACCACAGATAAGGAAAATAGTTCTCACATATCCACTTGTAGGCTGTTGGCCCCAGGTTGGACATTTATGTGGGATGTGATTAAAACTTAGTATGTGAATATGAATTACCCAGGTGCCACCTTTTATTAGCTGTCTTGAGCAAGTTTCTTACTTTTCTGAAGCTCAGCTTCCTCAACAGTAAAATCAGCTTATGGCACGCCTCAAATGAGATAACCTATAAAAATCTCTATGTCCAGCACTGAACATAGTAAAGGCTCAGTGTACGTCACCTATTTAGTGTCACTTAATTTTCAGACCATATTTTATTAAAAATCTAACTGCCTATACTAAGCTCCTAGCTCAGTATTTCTCAACAGGAAAGCTAAGACATTTTCGAGTTGACTGTCCTACACGTTGCAGGATATAGGGGATTGAACATCATACTTACTATAAAAATCACCAATCTCAGAACTCATCTGAGGAATTGCTCAGAACAAGACATTCTCCTGGCAAGCTTGGAAATCTCTTGTCACTTGGAGGCAAGCCACCAAGTGACTCAATAATCCCAGATGAGCAAAGATCAGTTCTGCAGTAGTAAGGCTGATGTTAAACATTAAGCATTTTATGACATTCCTTGAAGGATTAGTGGAGAATATTGCACAAAGTCTTTTTGGAGATCATTTCCTTGAGCACATACTTCCTTGGCACCTTTGGAGATCATTTCCTTGAGCACATACACTCTTGGCAGCTTTGGAGAACATTTCCTTGAGCGCATACTCTCTTGACACCTTTGGAGAACATTTCCTTGAGCACATACTCTCTTGGCACCTTTGGAGATCATTTCCTTGAGCACATACTCTCTTGACACCTTTGGAGAACATTTCCTTGAGCATATACTCTCTTGGCACCTTTGGAGATCATTTCCTTGAGCACATACCCTCTTGACAACTTTGGAGAACATTTCCTTGAGCACGTACACTCTTGGCACCTTTGGAGATAATTTCCTTGAGCACATACTCTCTTGACAACTTTGGAGATCATTTCCTTGAGCACCTACTCTCTTGGCACCTTTGGAGATAATTTCCTTGAGCACATACTCTCTTGACAACTTTGGAGATCATTTCCTTGAGCACCTACTCTTTTGGCACCTTTGGAGATCATTTCCTTGAGCACATACTTTCTTGGCACCTTTGGAGATCATTTCCTTGAGCACATACTCTCTTGACATCTTTGGAGATCATTTCCTTGAGCACATACTTTCTTGGCACCTTTGGAGATCATTTCCTTGAGAATGTACACTCTTGTCACCCTTTGTTTTACCCCTCAATAAAAGACCACTGCAAAAGTTGTTCAGGGCTCTCCTGCCCCTTTGGGGACCCTCACCTCTTGTAGCTTATACTGTCATTCCGTGTCTCATGTTATCATTCATGTAGCCATGACAGCAGTACACTTAGCATCCTTGGGCCTCACCTAATAAAGGCCAATATCCACCCCCAGCCCATACCATATGATAAAAAAAATACTATTTCCCACCATCACTGAGTGTGTACCACTCTCACATGAATGCCAATGTAAGTACACTTTCTCAAAGGTGACAAAGAGTTATGAGAGACACAGAGCAGGTAATGCCTGGCAAGGATGCCAATGCCACAAGAAAAGAGGAGGAGAGGGGAGGTGGTACATGTACAGGGACAGAGAGGTACCTTTTCTCATTCCCCTCTCCCTTCCCAGATACACACTCATTTTCCTTCCCATTAGAAAACTAGGAAAAGACAAGTTCATCAGCAGACATCTTTAAAATACCATTAAATAGCACACCTGGATGAGGATAATAGATGGTGTGGCTTTGGAAAACTTTCTGATATTTTTCACTATAATTTAGTCCTTCTACTTAGCCCCGTTAGGCTTGAAAGAGGGCCAAACACTCAAGTACCGACCAAGGCCTGGACAAAGGGCAGGAAGTGCAAGTTATCTTCACCCCTTCTCTGCTCAAGCTGGTCCATGCCAGACACCTCTGTCTCCGCAGTTGGCAAGGTACAAGTAAACTGAGGTTTGGTGATCTGCTGGGTCTTCCCCTCCTTGCTGAACTTGATCAAGTCCTAAACCTGACAGTTGAAAGGAAATCCAAGTGTAAGCACCTTTCAAGCACACGTCAAGCTATTCTGAACTCTTTCCTCAGCCTCCGCGTTCAGTCCCTCAATAAGCCGGATATTCGGTGAAACTAACTCACATCACATAAAGATTCCTTATCATTACCCATAGATTGATACCCCTATCTCCTTTTAAAAAAAAGCACACATTTATAATAAAAGTATTGGGGGAAGGGACTGAAGTGCCTTTTAAACATGGCTAGGTCTCTATGTTTTTCTGAAATGATTTTAATATTGGAATTTGTATTCTTCTTCTCAAATATAATAGACTCTTCCCTCTCATCCAAATTAACGTTTAGCATTTGGCACATGACCCAGCATTATTCTGTATTCAAGTCCTGTTGGGAATGTTCTTAGCATGTTAACAAGCCATTGTCCATTTTTGAAATTCGGTATAGATTAAAAACAGACAGCAGCTTTTTCTCTGTTTGGTTTGGAACCATTTTGTCTAGATAAGAAGACAGATGAAAATTTTTAAATTCCAGCTTTGTTTTTGAGTAAAGACTGAAGTTGAGAATGCAGCTTTTTTTTGCCTGGGGCTGGCTTTGAACTCACCACCTCCGGCATATGGGACCAGCACCCTACTCCTTTGAGCCGCAGGCACCACCCGAGAATGCAGTTTTTGTTAGGGGTTCCTACTGCTGAAAGCCAGAGCCGCGGGGACATACTCACCAGTCACGGAGCTGGGAAGCAGCGGGAAGCCGGCACGGGGCAGGGCTTAGGACACGGCCAAGAGCAGAGTACAGGGCAGGCCCTTGGCAGGTGCAGAAGGCTCACAGAGAAAGCTGGGAGAGGGCAAGTGCAGCATTCCCAGTCCTGTTTCGAGAGGGGCCCGAGCAGGAGGTCCCTCCACATGAAGGAACCATTGGAAGTCCTCCTCCATCCACTGGAACACAGCAGTTAAGCAGGGGAAAGAGGCCATATGCCGAAAGGCAATTAACATCAACTCTGTGGTAGCAGCTTAGCTTGCTTTTGAACAAAGAAAATTTATATGACCCTCCTTACCTATTGCTACATAATAGTAGCAATAATCTACTTACCTATTGCTACATAATAACCCCCCAAATGTAGGGCTTAAAGTAGTCATCATTTATTTTGCTCTCAAATCTGCTGTGTGGGAAGGCTCATCTCTGCCCATGTGTCATAGAACTGAGGACCAGCAAACCCACCCTGAGGATGGCAGGCAAAGTGGTGCGGCTGTTGGCTGAGAGCTCAGCTGGACTGTGGGTCAGGGTACTTGGCTATTAATCTGAACTTCAGGACCAGCAGATTTTCATTCAGCTCTTACTGCTCTTACTGGCTCCTCCCTGTGCGGGCCTCATCGTGGACTGCTTGGGCGTCCTTACAACTCAGAGCTCGGGGTTCCAAGAGTGAGCATTTTGCCAGAAGGACATGGCATTTTTGTGACCTAGCTCAGAAGTCAACACTGGTTACTTGCTCTATGCGGGTTGAATCGCCCTTACCCAAAGTGCTTGGAACCAGAAGTGTTTCTGATGAGGGATACTCAACCTGGACTATATTTGTCAAGGTCGCCACTAAGGCGGGAGGGAGGGAACACAGTGGGAATGCTCCTCAATGTGGAATGCCAAGGTTCTCATGTCAGGAGGGAGATACCACCACCATCTTCAGAAAACACCATCTGCTACTACATAGCTTTTCTCCTGGGAATTCACCTTTAATATGAGAGATAATAAAGTTGAAGAACAAGAGAAATATGGGGGGGTTTTTTTCAGAGTCTGAAGCTTCCATAGAGATGCAAATTAGCTCAGTCTATAAGTTAAAGTCCCTTTCTTCTCATAATTTATTGAATGTTGCCTTTTCAGAAGATTCATTGTTAAAAAGTCCACGACTAGAATACCTAACAAGTGGCCAAAACAAACAGAAGGAATAAATAATCTATCTTTAGCTAGAGAACAAAAATTCAGTAAAAATATGACTTGCCATGAAAATGAATTAACATATAAAACTCAGCTTCCTCTCATCTCTGTGAGACTATGAGAACCGTGGGAAGAATGAATGTCAGGGCCAGGGAACGATGATGAGCATGTTCTTTAAAGTCGAGCGAGCGTGGGTTTGAATCCTGGCTCTGCCATTTACTACCTGTGGTCATCTCCATTTCCTCCTGTATAATTTGATGTTATGAAACCCACAGGACAGACCTGTCGTCCTCATACACAAATCTATTTCATATGAACTCCTTAGAGGATTAGAGCCGTGGTGAGCTTTAGTAAGTGCCCAGTATACAGTTGGTGTCATGTTGGAGGAACACAGCAAGTTTCTCTAATACCTACCATGTGATAGAACATCGATAATGGGATAGATCCTGCCTTTAAGGAATTTTCAGCTTATATGAAAAAGTAAAACTTATATAAGTTTAACCACAGGAAGAAAATGCATATGTGGACGCATGCCGGCCGTCACGCGATTGTGTGATCAACGGCAGGCTTGAGACTCTCATCAATCATTCGTGGATTCGCCGAGTGCTGACATGTACTGCAAGGTGCCACAGTCACAGAAAACAGCTTAAATCCTGACTGCAGTGGTTGGGAATAGAGAACGTCACCAGATGAAAGAACTAATGAATAACACAAAAGGTGATATAATTAAGTATGATACATAAGTGGTTCACACTATTTCAGAGAAAGAAAATCAGAGCGCTCATTAAAAAAAACCAAAATCAGCAACTTTAAGATTTTCCATCTCATGGGAAGAGAGGTATGGAAATGGGTAGGAAGACAGAGAGGAAGAGAGATAAAATTACCAATGGGGAGACAGCGGTGGGGAAGCAGTGGGTGGGAGAGACGGAATAGGTCCCTTTTGAGGATCAGATGTCATGGTACTTGGCTGTTAATCTGAACTTCAGGACCAGCAGATTTTCATTCAGCTCTTACTGCTCTTTACAACAGCAACTCCACTGAGCAAAACCTCTTTTCACTTACTGAACTGCTTAATTCTTTATCCTGTGATGTGACCAGAACAGTTCATCATACTGGAAACCAAAAATTATTGGGGGAAAACAGTGGCCAAAATAATATCTCCCTACATAATAATATCATGCTTCTTGGGAAGGCTTTATAAAGTGTTTGACACATTGTGCCTTATTTGCTAGTATTCCAGTGATGTCGGGGTTATTTCCGTTTTACTGATGAGGAAAATCGAAGCTCAGAAATGTTAGATAACTCTCTCAGTGTCACCTCCTCGTATGTGGTAAGACAAAGTCTCCAAATGTTGTCTTAGGAAGCTTATTCTGGGAAGATTGGCTCCTGAGGTGGAGAAGCCAGCTAAGTATTCTGGGAGGGAGGAGGTGAGTCGTGGGTGGGTTGTTACAGGGAACGTGGGGAGGGAACACACAGAGAAAGGTGGCAAAGCAATGTTGAGTAATGCCTGGTGACGGGATAGCTGCAAATGATGAAAGAGACAAGAAATTCTAGGATGACTGATTCTAAGGCTGTGCATCTTGATGGCAGCTCTAAGAAGCGTGATAGCTGGGAAGGGTGCAGGGATTGACAGAGAGCATAAATAATTCTATCTTAGGTGCGTGAGTCTAGAAAGGAGTGGGTGGCTTACATAGACATGTCAATCAATCGGGATGCAAGTGTGAGGTCACAGCTCCTCTCACAGGCAGGAATTGGGAGCTCATGTTGGTCTAGAGGAAGAACGTTCTGAGATCAACAGCAGTAGGTGCCGAGGAACAAGGGAGAGCTCAGCCTGTGCCTCTTAAACTCTGCTGTGCTTTGAAAGGTTTTTGCGCAGAACACGTACAGGGACTTGTCCCAGGGGGCACTGAAGTTGTAGGAAGATTTCCCCTTCCCTCCCTCTCAAAATGTTTAATAGGAATCTGAACAGTCAGTCTCACGAGCTACCTTATCCCCATACATACGGCTCTGTGTCTCCCCCCACCCTTCACCCATCTGAATCATGATGATTTCTACACTCTGTGCATAATCACACAGATTATTCTAGAAAGAATTTAAGAGGAGGCCAACTCACAGCCCTTAAGCAAAAGATGGCGTGATGGAGAGTTTCAGGGGCCCTTGGACTGGCAGTCACCAGTGTTTAATTCTCCGCACTTGTGCCAGGACCATGTCACCACGTCCCCCAGCACCTGGTCAGGACAGAGACTCGACCTCTTTCCTCTGGAGAGTAAGAAGAAGGTGCTTATGGCACCTTCACTCCCTCCTCCAGACTTACAGGAATTGGGACATTGTCACCAGCCTGTCTCCACTGGCTTGAGAAAAGAGGAGACAGAACTTTGGCATCTATTTTGAATAGTAGCCAAGCCTCAGTCAGTTCCAAATGCCTGAATGAAAATTTAACTTTTAACCCTGTTGAAGATTTTGCTGTTGCTTGGGGTAAGTGGAAAACCATGTTGAATGCATTTTTCGATGGCTTTGGTTGTGGCCTCTTTCTGTACATGGGATGAAGGACAGTTTGAATACTAGTAGCCTAGTGAACATGGGCCAGATGAACCCCTCTGCTTATCCTTTAAAAGAAATGCTCTGATTGATCTGTTGTCACCGCTCCATTGCAGCACCTGCCCCCACCCTGTATGGTAAGGTGCAATAGGCTTCTTGTCCCCAACCAAGCCCAGCTGGTTCCCGTGCATGGTGACAGCATTGACGTCAGCCCTTGTGGTGAAGGAATTAGCTGAAGCCCAAAGGGAAAAAGAGGCCAAAAAAGCAAAATTCAACCCAGAAAGACCAAAGCCATTTCTTTTTATTTTGTAGCCTCTCGGCAGCTGTTAAGCTTTGCTGGATTTTGATAGTAAGAAATTTTCCAAAAAGAGAACAGTGAAATGTCAGAGTTAATGGAATCACAGCAATAAAGTGTCTCTCCTCCCAGGCAATCTGACTTCATTAACTTGATGTGGAAGTTGCTTTGCCCCCTGCACATAGACTGCACCCCATGCTCTCCCCTCCAACCTGGGCATACCCTAGACACACCTATTCCGACAGGAAAGCAACCCCTTTCAAAGTGGCAAACACATTGCAACATGAGACATCCATAAGGCAGTGTTCTTTATCCAAGCCAGGCAAACAAAAGGCTTAATCAAAAGGCTACATTGCTGTGTGGATTTTACTACCATTTTTTTTTAAAGGCTAGCTTCTTGCTGGCAGATGAGGAAAGGGGCAGGGTGTCTGGTCCGTCCCCGGACCTGAGTCCCCACGTGCCCCTCAACCCCAGTCCCGTACACTCTCCTGTGACAGATCCCTTCCTATCATCCCAACATGATAGATGTCATCCGCCTTCATCTCTACACCCACATCAGCAGAGCAATGAATGGGATGACAGCAGCTGCTAGCATTTCTTCAAAGGAGTCTTCCAATCCAGAAAGGAGATCTTGAAAGAAATTTTATGCACAACAATATCAAAACCCCACTTAATTATTTGGCAGTCCTTTCTCTCTGTGGGTTTCATCTGAGGATACCTTTTGTTCAGAATTGTGAAGAATTACTAAAGGGAAGACACAATTTTAGAAAGCCTGAGTGCAGTGAACTCAGTGGTTGTTCACTGGGGAACTTACAGTGACCTGCTATTCTCCCTTGACCAAGGGTGAGAAGGCCACAGGTGAATGATCCCCATGGTGGGAGCCCCAGAACTCCCAGCTTCACCCACACACTGTCCTCTGCCAGCATGCTCACCATTTTCCAGTGAAAATTCATGATGCAAGGTGGAGGAAGGGAAGGACACATTATGTGTGTGCCGGTGCCCTCACGGGACACTGCTGTCACACAAAGCCATGTAACTGAGCCCAGCCAGACACGGAAACACCGGGAAGCACCGAGGGTGCTGGGTAGAAGTGAATTGGGATGTTCAGGATAGCATCCCTATACAGGGGAATCAACAGAACTTACCCTCCGTAAATTGTTAGACATTTGAGAACCACTGCTCAGAGATGCCTCCAACTGGGGATGCCCGCTCTGGCCCAGAGCCTTTTATGCACCTCTCAGATGAAGCTGCTTTCACGTAGGTTCCTCTCCTTACCAATATCTGCAGATTATTTTTTTTACCTTGAGACTTTGATAAAAATGACACAATTCTTGAGGGAGAACAAAACCCACACAGTGAAGTGAACTTTCTGTAGCATGGATATGTGCACCACACCTCCACGTATGTGCGGTGTGATAACTTCCAAGCAGACACCATGAGGTCAGGTCAGTGCCCACTGTCAACTCCCGTTCCCAAGGTGGAGAGCAGACCCTGCCAGGAGTGACCGGTGGCCGTCCCCTTCCTGGCTCAGTCATGTGCGCACCTGCACCACACTGGGCCACATCAGTGCGCTGCGTCGGGGATGTGATGCTGGTCGGTGCCATTCTCTCTACCTGCAGCTTCACCAAATCTAGTCTTGAAATTGCAGCGTCTTCATCAGACTTTGGTGGCTCTCGCTGGTTCTATCCCTCTTTGCTACTACCAATATCCAGGAAAAGTCTAGGGTTGTGATGCCCTATTTGTGTGAAGTGTTTCACCCAGGAAAGCCTTTAGACAGCAAGATCTCATGGGCAGTGGTGGCCAATAAAGATTTAACCAAAGAGAACTTCTTAGCATAGTAGGACTGTATGAGATTGCAAGGGCTATCCTAAAAAGGACCACAAACTTAGTGGCTTATACATCAAAAACTTAGGAAATCACAGTACTAGAGGTTGGAAGTCCAAGGTCAAGCTATGCACAGGGTCATGCTCCCTCTGAAGGTCGGGGAAAGGATCTGTCCAGGCTTCTCTCCTGGCTGCTGATAGCTCCTTGGCTTATGGCTGCAGAAGTCCAGTCTTCTACATGACATTCTCTCCCAGGTGTGTATCTGTGTCCAAACTTTCCCTTCTTACAAGGGTGCCAGTCATATTAAAATGGAGCCCACCCTAATGACCTCATCTTAACCATTCACAAAGTCCTTATTCCCAAATCAGGTTACATTCATAGGTTAGAACTTAAGTGTTTTTTGAATGGACACAATTTAGCCAGTAATAATGGTTAATTCTTAACACATACATCCTTCCTAGCATCATTTAGAAAATCTTTGATTTTCATTGCGTTATCAGTGCTCCTCATTCCCTGATGTCAGCACCTAGAATTTAAAACTATACTTCCTGAAATTGTACAGTGGTACGTAATTAGGGCCCTGTTACTGGAGCTCATGATACTTGCCATAGCCGACAATACTTGCTGTAGCCATCCAAGAGAGGCACTTGCCACAGAAGACAAAGGGTGGTAGGCAAGATTCTTGGACTGTGGGTGTCTGGCCTTGATCCTACAAGAAAGAAAACTCTCAGAGAGGTGTAGACTATGACAAGTAAAAGTGGCTAGAGTTGTGAGTATAAGAATGTAGCTATCATGATTAAGGTCTACAGGTGGACACTTTGACCAAAGCACAAAGAAGGAATCAATGGAGGTAATGTGGGAAAGATTGGTGAGAGGCCAGGCAAGGTGGCTCACACCTGTAATCCCAGCACTCTGGGAGGCCAAGGCAGGTGATCGCTTGAGCTCAAGTGTTCAAGACCATCCTGAGCAAGATTGAGACCCTGTCTCTACCAAAAAAACATAAAAGAATAAACTGGACATGATGGCATGCCTAGATTCCCAGCTACTTGGGAGGCTGGGAAAGATGATGGCTTGAGCTCAGGAGTTTGAGGTTGCTGTGAGCTATAATGATGCCTCAGCCCTCTGAGACTGACATGACATGGCTCACTACCAGAGTGACACAGTGAGACTCTGTCTCAAAAGAAAAAAAAAGAGAGAGAGAGAGACAGATTGGTGAGAGATTGTGCAGATCTCCTGGGCTGCTCTAAGAAATTTGTACTTGATCTTGTGAGACGTGGCAAGCCATTTAACAGGAGGATATCTGGGAGATGTTTTGTTTTGGGGTTTTTTTTTAAGAATATTTTTCTGTTGATTTGTGGAAGGTAAGGTGTTGGGAGAAGATTAAGATGAGAATGTCAATAGTGAAGAAGGTATAAGTATGCAGACCAAGCATACCCCTCTTCTTGCCCCACCACTGGGAGGTCTTCTACTAGGTCTTCTTCTTCTGTTAGAACCAGGTCAACTGCCAGTTCCACTGGGAAGCCTTTCCGGTTACTTGCTCCGTACAGTGTGGTGCCATATTACCACCTGGTGCTCACCAGGTCACGTTGTGACACTTTCTGTTTCCACATGCCTCCAAGTGGACAGTGCTCTTGTGAAAAGCAAAAATATTTTCTGTTGTGCTTTGCTCACTCAATAAACACCTACGAAAATAAGACAGACAGAATGCCAGTGGGCAAACAGCAATTTGACTGTAAAATGAGCCAGTCAAGAATTACAGACTCTTAGTACTAGAAAAGGTCATCTAACCCAGTTACTGAGTAAATGCTTCAAATCCTGGACAAGCAATGACCTCACCTATGCCATCCTGGGACAGCTCTTGCTGTGCAGAGTGTACAGCTGGAGAGGAACTTGCAGACTGCTCAATTTAAAAGATGAAGAAATGGGCGGCTCCTGTGGCTCAGCGAGTAGGGCGCCGGCCCCATATACCGAAGGTGGCGGGTTCAATCCCGGCCTCGGCCGAACTGCAAAACAAAAAAATAGCCGGGCGCTGTGGTGGGCGCCTGTAGTCCCAGCTACTCGGGA
>CAUYON010211032.1:0-18167 GCA_963573935.1 Arctocebus calabarensis | reverse complement strand
GAGAACAGGAGAGAGGAGGGGAAGGGAGGGGAGGAAGGAGGAGGGGAGGGGGAGGGGAGGAGGGAGGGAAGGGAAGGAGAGGAGAGGGGAGGAGGAGAGGAGAGGGGAGGAGAGAAGAGGGGAGGGGGGAGGGGAGGAGGGAGGGAAGGGGAGGAGAAGAGGGGAGGGCAGGGGAGGGGAGGGGAGGAGAGGAGAGGAGAGGAGAAGAGAAGAAGAGGAGAAGAGAAAAGAAGAGAAAATTTATCTGTCTTTGAGCCTGGGCTGGCCTTACTGACTTGCTTGAGCAGAATGTGGTGGAAGTGGTGGACTGGGAATTCCAAGGCTAATTTATAAGAAATCTTTGTTGCTGGGCCATCATGGACTGCTGTCTCTGAGAGCCCTGAGCTATAACAGAATTTTTTCCATGGAAGTTCCCTGAGACCCTCAGTATGAGAGAGAGCACATGTAGAGATGCTCAGTCCAACGGTCCAAACTGAGCCCAGTCTGCCCACCTCTGTGCTCATTTGCCAGACGTGCATGAAAGTAAGACCATCCCAGACCCTCCTAAGGACTCACACCCAGCCGACTCCTACCATTAACCCCTATCAATTCCACATAGCACACAAAATTACTGATTTGAGCCCTGCCTGAATTACATCTACTACATAAAAGGTGATTGTCTTAAGCCACTAAGTTTTATAATTTGTTTTACAACAAAAGGTAACCATAATATAGATGTAACATATACATCTGTACCTTCTAAAATAAAGATATGTGTGAATGTTTTCTCTTTAAAAGAAAATCCATAAAATACTGTCATCTCCTGCCTCCAACCTTTGGTTCTTCTCCCTAATGGCATCAACTTTCAATGCTTTCAGTCCTTTCTTCTGCTTTTGACTTCCAAGTTTTTACAAAAGTAATATATATATGTGTTTATACAGTTATTTCTCAAATTGCTTTTGACAGAATTGCTTGGCTTCTTGTCACGATACTTTGGGATTTCACACTTTACCTATGACTTTCCCACTTATCATGTTTCTAAAAACATGAATTTAGTCAAATCAGTAAGCAGTATTTACATTATTATACCTATGTACAAATTGTTTCTGGTAGGTCAAGTAGTGACTGTGTTATTTCCTTGGCATAGGTTTCTCTGTCCCTCACTGGAGTTCAGCCCTTAGACCTCCAGGCCTTTGGGCTTCCTGCCATGGGGCTCCACCCTATCCCTCCTCTCACTTGCACCTCTCTAGAGAGACTGAGGATCTCTCAGTGGCAATGTGACGGCCCTACCTGGGGTCCACTCCCTTCCCCTCTAGCCCATACTCTAGCTGGAACTCCAGAATTCCCCGTTTAAATGGTCCTGAACCCACTTTCAGGGAGTCCTCTTCAGAACTGTCTCTCCTAAGAGGGCACACATCTGTGGGTCCTAGAAATGGCCAAGGGATAGATGCTTTCTGGAGGGGAACTGCAGGATGGAAGCTGACACGTCCACCTGCCCATGCACCAGGTCCCACATGATGCAGGATGTGAGACTGGCCTCCCCAGGGGTCTATATTGAGCCTGTTGCAGGGCCAGGATAAGACGTAATAATGGCTTTCTCCCTGCCTCCCCCACCTCCATTTACTTGGTTTTCTGTATCCTCATAGCCATTTTCCCACAGTATCTCAACCCATCCAATCCTCATATTCTATTTCCCCCATTTTGTGTGAAGAACAAAAGAAGAGACACTCCAGGCCTGCTGGATCCAGGCAGTGTGCCAGGACAGGCACCGTACACGCAGTGAGCAGGGGGCAGCTCCTGTCCCCCAGCAGTTTGCCGTATGGTGAGATGGAGATGGGCAGTTTGAGTCACTTTTTTTTTTAATTTTTTTTTTTCTTTTGTGTAGAGACAAAGCCTCACTTTATTGCCCTCGGTAGAGTGCCCTGGCGTCATACAGCTCACAGCAACCTCCAACTCCTGGGCTTAGTTGATTCCCTTGCCTCAGCCTCTTGAGGTCATTTTTTAAATGCTGCCTACACAGGTCCAGGCACTTGCAGTGGCTGGAAAGATCCAGATATACAGAATGACAGGCAGAAGGGGACACAGGTTGTGATGGTTCCATCTTATGAATTTATAAACTTCTTAACATGAAAATTGTTCAAATGAACTGAATGGGGGAAACGGAAAACCAGAGAGATAGAAATAAACTGTTTATAGGTGGCTCAGAGCACAACTTGCAAACTGCTTTTCCAGAGTACTGTACAGAGGTGTTTATAGCCTTGTCCCCCCCTTTTTTTTTTTGCAACTATAAGCACCAAGCAGAGATGTGCTAGTTGCTGCTCACTCCACATGTGAGTTGAAATTAAGGCAAGGATCTAGTTAGCTGAGGGGACGGCCTAACTACCCTAACTCAAA
Organism: Arctocebus calabarensis; assembly: GCA_963573935.1. Lineage (NCBI taxonomy): Eukaryota > Metazoa > Chordata > Mammalia > Primates > Lorisidae > Arctocebus > Arctocebus calabarensis. Next base: position 15,794 of record CAUYON010211032.1, on the reverse strand, counting down.
GCAGTAAATGGCAATAGTAGAAGTGGGAGTTAGCACCACACGGGGAGAATTTGATCAGGGCAGTGGGGCCCTGAGCTCCTTGAATCGTATCACGATTCAAGAGATGTCTCCCCACTCCAAAGAGCATCAGGCCACCCTGTCCTTCTGGTACCCTTCTCCATCTAGTCCTCCAATCCTTCCCGCATCATACACTTGGGGAACACCAGTGTGTGTCAATGTTCTCTGCTAGGTGTTTGGGGCTACAGTGGTGAACTTGACACCCACCTTGGGGTCATTAAAGGAGATAAGGTATATGCACAGGAGACGTGCTGGTCAGGTGTTATGGGTTCACAGAAGTGGAAGATATCCCCACCGGCTGAAGGGATCAGGGAAGGGCACCTGTAAGAGATAGCACCATAGTTAAAGACTGGTGAGTTCCAGACATAAGGAACCAGGGGGAGTCCATTTCAGGTTGAGGCCCTGATTGGGAAGCCATGAGGAATAGCTTCCCCAAGCCAGAGCGCTGGGGGCAGAGGTGCAGGAGGGTGGAACAGTGGTAAAATACACCCTCCCAAAGCTGTCCTGAACACAGGCCCACAGGACCTCACCAGCTCCTAGGTGTGCCTGCATCACCTGGGACCACTTACCAGCATTTTCACCGCGTACATTTGTCCTATCAACTCAAATGAGAGTACTTCAAGGGCCAGGGCTATTTCATCTTCTGTGGGAAAACAGAGCTTGCTTGTGTCCTTGTCCATCTGACAAAAGTTTGTTGAGTACCTACTATGTGTCGGGCCACATTCTAGACACTGAGATAGCCAAGGCACAGGTGTTGCCCCACCCATGTGGCCCTGCCGCCTCAGTGGAAGCCGCAAGCACAGGCTCTGTCGTGGCTGGCTTCAAAGTTGTTCCCCAACTTATTCTGAACACAGAGAAAAATAAACACAAGCTCTGGATGGGCCTGGGTTCTCAGCTCTCAGATTAGATGTGCACCATAAGGAAAGCTGCTACCTTTCTGAGCTTGTTTCCTTGTTTATAAAAGTGGTGTTTGCAATCCCACCCTGCAAAGCCACTGTGGGGCTAAAAAGGAGCAATCTGGGAAAAGTGCCTACCACAGTGCCTGGGTCTAGAGTGCTTCTGCCTCACAAATATTAGTCCCTTTCCGCTCCCCACTTTAAGACCTAAGTTTTCTCATCTTTATAATGACCATTTCAGGTCATTGTAAATGTCCTTCTCACAGCTGTAACATTTGATGATTCCAAACTTCCAGAAAGGCAGGAGCAGTGGGAGGGCTCCTGTGTTATTCCTCACAGTAAATCCGCCCCGTATGAAGTCACCTCGCCTCCCTGGCATTCGTCAGTTTTTCCCTTTATGAGGCTTGGGACCTGCCAATTCCCTTAAGCCACACTGGCTGCTTCTCTGAGTGTAAATGGCTTTACCAGCCGTGCGTACAGCCTAACCATCCCCCTGCAATTCCACAGGGAGGAAACCATCCCCTTCTTATGCAACCCTGTCTGGAGAGACAGACAGAAAATGAGCACAGCTAAAAATATTTCATTTTCATGTGTGTGTGTGGTGGGGGGCTGACAGGGAGGGATTGTGAGAAGGTGGGTGACATTCCAACATGCTCTGCTTTTTTATCTGTGCTTCTCTGGGAATATAAGAAATAGGAACAGAGAGTGGCAGCTCTGGCATCATGAACCCATCCCACGGTGCACCCTGACCAGGATTCTGAAATGCCCTCTTCCTTCTTCCTAGATAATTCACCCCAAAGTCCTATCCACGCCTCGGCAGGGAACACTGCTGGCCCCTATCCAGGCTTCTCCAGATCCCGTCTTCCAGCTTTTTAGGGCCTTGCTGTTAATGGCTAGCACCTGTGGCCTTCAAAGCACTGCTCTTGCACACTGCCACAGCCTCACCACAGGGAGAGCTGGGTGTGGGGGGAGGGGTGCATTGATTCCCACCCACCTCACCCCCAGAGTAATCACTGCCACCTCAGAGCTGCTGCAGAGGCCAGGCTGAGGGGGGTTGCTCCACGTGATGTGGACCCCTTGGTTGGCTTCCTCCCCTTGCCAATCCTGCCTCACCCCCTTCCTTCTCCAGGGAGCAGGCCCTTGATCAATCCATCCACCCGAACCCTTGGCTCTGGGCCTGCTCCTGGCAGAACCCCACCCATGAAGCCTGTCCTCCAGGTGACCAGCCTGACTCCAGACCACAGCTGCCATTCCTGAACTTTCCTAGTGAACAGGCCACTGTACTCTGGCCCTTTCTCTGAGGGCTGGCAGCAAGTGCTGTTGAAGAGCCTTCTTTCCACATGTGCTCACCCGCTTCCCTGGTTGCTAGTACAGGCCTTCACAGAGTATGGCACCAGAATGACCTGGATGTTTATAAAAAGATCTGCATTTGGATCAGTGCGCCCTCCTCCTTAGGTTATTCTTCTGTACATTATAGTTTTAAAGAACAGAGAATTCTTGAACTATTCCTTATCTCTGGTGCCAGACTTCAAGCTCTTTGTAAAATAACAACTATTTTCTTACATTTCATGCAAAAGCTTTCCCACAAGCTATTTGACTCTCATAGCCACATCAGGTACCAAAAAAAAAAAAAAAGTGGTTGGCATACTCTTCAAAGAAGAGTAAAGTATTGATTGGTAGTCTAGCTGACCTTTAAGATTTCCCCCAAGTATAATCTCTTACTTTATTATATTCCAATCTTCCCTATGATGCTGCCCAGATTAACTGACTGGTTAGGGGTGGACTTTAGCTGCATAATAATATAGGTGAATTTTACTGGTAATCTACTGAATAAAAAGTTAGTTACAGAAGATAACAGAGAGCACAATACATGTACCACTTTTATCAAGAGAAGCCAAAACCAAATTGGACAACTTAATCCTCAGAAGTGTGTTAATAAATTGTTTCACATGTATACACACAATATATATATGTATGTTATATATGTTTATATAGACAAGCCATATTTTTAAAGGAAGAGAATGATGAATACAAGCTTATGGAAATGATTATCTCAGCAGGGGAAGACAGGAAGATGAGACGGGAAAAGTCACTTATGAGTATTCTGTTTCTTGGTGGTGGGTGCTGGATTCAAGAGTGATATATACATAAAAGAAAAGACAGGCTGTGAATACAGCCCTTATCCCCATATACCAGGAACCAACCATACAGACATATTCAGATTGGGCGGATCCAGACCTCCGAGGCTTATACAATAGGGGTGAGGTAGGGGAGAGGTGATCTTTTAAGAAAAAAAAGAACTACAAACACAAAATCAAGTATACAAATGATTATTTATTAAGAAAGAGAAACCACTAACTGAGAATTTTGTGACAAAATAACACAAACATAACAAAATCCAAAAAAATAACATGATATTTTTAGCATTAGTTATCATTGACAAACTAACACACATCTATGATACTGATACTTTTTCCCCATATTTTAAAATTTTGTTATGCACACTCTTTGATCACTTCTTTACATAATAATGATTTTATAAAAATCATTTTTCTAAAGAGAAGAAAGATAATTCAGCCTTCTGGGTTTTCAAAATGTGTTTTGTGTTGATAGTTTGGAAATGAACTTCCTGCTAATAATCTCACACCTTCACACAGCTTCCTGCTAATAATCTCACACCTCATATGTGCCCTGTAGTTCTTGCCCAGTGCTTTAGGCCAGGAGTCATGCCTCCACTATCAACCCCAACTCACAGATGGTTATCATAGAGCCAGGTGACCACAAAGCCTGGATCATAGTGGTGTTTCCTTCAGATTCTTCTCTGTGGGCTTTAAAAGCAGGGCTCAAACAATCAAGGACGTGCCCAAAGGACAGGTGTTAGGGAGCTGTGGGGAGGTACTGGCACCACTGTGCAGAGGTTACAGGCATCCCGCATGGTTGGTCTGCTGCTTCCTCCCTCTACCCCCAGCGAGAACACCTTAGCCTTGGCAGCACCACGTGCCAGATGGGCTCTGAAACTTAAGCTTCATCAATTTCACTGACAATCACCTCTGGAACCAAGGCTCGTGAGTAACCTGGTTCTGCTCCTCTGAGCTCACTAATTATGAGATCTTCAAGGATTGCTGCTGTGTCTCTCTGAAGCACCCTCAGGAGGGCAAACTCCAGCTTGATCAAATCATAAAGGGCAGGCCTGAGAGAAGGGCAGGCCCAACCACCTGAGCCTTGCTTTATCAAGTCACCTACTCAACAAATATTTAGTGAGCATCTACCATATGCCAGGCTCTGTGCTGGAAACGGGACACTACATAAGAAAGACATCAGGGGGCTAGTTCCTTCCCTGCAGATTTTCCTTCAGAGAAGAAGGTATCAGCGTGACCGTGGGCATGCCTCCCTGTCAGAGTTAAGTGCCCCAAACCTCAGGCCTCCTCAGGCTTCTGCTCATACTCCCTCAAACCATCAGGTGTCTGTCCTGTGCACATTGGACTCCTTGGTTCATTTATTGCCATGTCGCCAGGGCCCAGAACACCTCCCAGCATGCAGCTGGACTCAGTTTATTTGTTGGAGGAAGCTGGTTGATCAGAAAAACCCAGGACACGTAGACCTGGAAAGGGAGTGGACAGAGGCAAAGCACTGTCTGGTGATTAGGAGCAGATAGTGCTGGGGTGAGATCTCTGCCACACCACTCGCCAGCCCTGGGCCTCCCTGAGTCCCACACCATCACGACCAATAAGTGATGACAGATGCAGGGCCCAGCAATGTCTCTTGAAGCATCATCTGGGAGGGTGGAGAGAAGACCACACATCTAGAAAGTTCACAGGGGCTCAGGAGTCTACAGAGTCCCAGCCCTACTGGGCACACAAAGACACTCTGCTCCCAGGTCTGACCTTGCCCTAGACCATAAGCTCCATCTGGGCCAGGATCATTCTTTTTTTTTGGGGGGGGGGGGCGGGGCAGGGTCAATCTTACTGCTCTGGATCCTTAGCATCTAGAACAGTGTCTGTTACAGAGCAGATATGAGATAAATGTTTACCCAAGGATGGAAAGATTACGCTGCAGAAATATAATGAACACAAAATTTTATTGTCAAAAATGACACATCACTAGGCCCATTGCCTTGGTTAAAATGACTTCCTGGCTATAAAAATATCTGGGCTCAAAAATGTGTTTTCCACTCTTCAGGAGGACAAATGCCAATTCAGTGCTATTTGAAGAGCTCTCTCCTTTGTTGATTCTGTTATTACTAATTCACTGTGAAAAGCTCAATTGCAGACTGGGAGAAGTAAAGAACTGGACTGGAAAGAGACTGCCATAAATCTTCTGTCAGATGTCAGAGAGCTGCAAACACACTTCCCTCCTCTATCCTCTACTGTCTGCTAACCCCCCAGCATACTTTATCACCCTGATATAATCCACCCCCTTTACTTAGCAACTCAGTGCAGCAAAGGAAGGAGAGTGACCATGCATACGTATATGTGTTAATGTGTCCTCACATGTGGCAACATCCCTTTCCCCTGTAAGGTGTTCAGAACCTTCACTGTGCCTCTAATGAGCCCAGGATTCAGGCCCTCCTCTCTTGTTATGCCCAATTTGTCTGTAGAGGAGCCAGTGTATCATGTTCAGTAGACATTGAACCATTAAGCCAAACCTAATTACCTGCTTGGAGTTTCCTCAGCTGTGTCCAGGTTGCCTGAACACATATTGAAACTCCATCTCCCTGGATATCTATCTTGATGAGTCACTTTTCTAAATATCAGGCTCTAACTCTTCACCCTGACATTCATTTCCCATTCTGGGAGTTGTAACTCCCAGTTACAACTACTACCTACAGACTACAGTTTATAGGCTGCCGGTCTACTGCATAGGTTCTAGCCTCCTCTACTCTGGCATAAGATCATAGTTCCTAAGAGTGAGAGCCTCTTCTTGGTACAGTTCCTAAGCATCTTTAGAGTGTGCCACTTCCTCCATCCCTTCTCCAACCTTGGAATTCTCCTTCATGACCTCCTAACAGATCAGCTCTATCTGTTATGGCTTAACCCAACAACTCACTGCATTTTATTGTACCAAAAGAACAAACATCACTCATCTGCTAGTGTCTTCTTTCTTCCTCTTTGTCCTTGTGGGATTATTCCTTTTCTACTTCAAATTAAGCTCCATGAGGGCAAGATGTTTGCCTGTTTTTCTCACTGAAGTGTCTCCAATACCTGGCACAAGGCAGGTACTCAACAAATATTATTGAACACTAACAAATGAATGGTATGTTTAAGCAACTGGATGGTGGGTTTGGAATTAGCTCAACTTATCAATGTCTAGAGCATTTTTGAAAACCTCAATAGCTATAGAAATGATGTTACTAAAGCTGCAGGAAAGGAACAGTCTATTAATTGGAAAACAACCTCCTTTCACCAGAGAAGAAAAAATGATCTACTTCCCATCTTATCACCAACCCCATCAAGAATTTCATTCTTCTTTTGCCAAATCTACTTGGGAAATAAGAACAATAGAATGTTCAAAGAGTCTCAGTTTTACTAGGTACCTCCCCTGGTTTCTTGTAACTCTGGTTTACCATTTTGTCTATACATCATAATTTCTGGAGTATTTATTTATTAATGGACCCCAGGCCCAGAGAATTGTTTTTTGTAGATATTGGATAAGCCTAGAATCTGCTCTGTTAATAGTCTCCCTAGACAACTTAGAGCAAGTGGCAATCTCACATCCCATTTTGAGAAACTGTATCTTAGAATTTGTAATAGCAAGCAAAAATTCAACTAAGTGTGCTCAAATATGGCCTGATATGAGGGAGGTTAAGGGGAGTTGACTGATAAACCCAATATGCGGGCATCAGGCACTCTCATGAGCCACAATTGGAAAAGGACATGTATGAAAGCTGAAAGGACACACATAGCCATGAATGAAGCCCAGAATAAACCAAAGAATGTTTTTTATTTTTTATTTATTTATTTATTTTTTGGATTCTGATTTTTATTTTATTTTTTCCAAGTTTCAGATACTAATCAGTGTAATCACATCAACATGATTTCATGCATTTAAAGGAGAAATATTTCCTGGTTATATGGAAAATTGTGCAGATGGATTCTGGAAGACCTTCTTTCTAAGCAGGTTTACAGTGAAACATTTGTTTTAGAAGTCTGGATCTTCGGCTCAGTGCCTGTAGCTCAGCGGGCTAAGGCACCAGCCATGTAAACTTGAGCTGGAGGGTTCGAATCCAGCCTGGGCCTGCCAACTAACAATGACAGCTGCAACCCAAACAAAAATAGCCGGGCGTTGTGGTGGGCGCCTGTGGTCCCAGCTACTTGGGAGGCAGAGGTAGGAGACTCACTTGAGCCCAGGAATTGGAGGTTGCTGTGAGCTGTAATGCCACGACACTCTACCCAAGGTGACAGCTTGAGGCTCTGTCTCAAAAAAAAAAGAAGTCTGGATCTTCTTTCTTCAGTTTGGTATAATCCTCATTCACTGAGTAGAACTTCTTTTGATCATTGGGACCCAGTTTAACATCTTGCCAGATGCAAAACATCCAATGTTGCTCCAGTACCTCCAGCTCCTAATAAATACGAAGAGGGAGATCAAGCTTGGAAGCTTTTTGGACTGAACGAGGATCTGGTGAAACATGTTTCTGGCATTGGACTCTAGTCCAAAAGGAAAGAAAAATAAGCCTGCCTGTGGGTCAGCCCTTGAACTAAGTGTGTGCCGAGGCTATGTAGATGTCCAAACTCACCTCTGACTTTTTCTTTCTTTCTCTCTCTCTCTCTCCCTCTCCCTCCCTTCCTCTCACTCTCGTTCTTTTCTTTCTTTCTTTTTTTTTTTTTTTTGAAAGAGTATAACTTTTGTGCCCCTGTTAGAGAGCAGTGGCATCATACCTCACAACAACCTCAGACTCTTTTCTTTTTTTTTGAGACAGAGCCTCAAGCTGTTGCACTGGGTAGACTGCCGTGGCATCACAGTTTACAGCAACCTCCAACTCCTGGGCTCAAGTGATTCACCTGCCTCCGCCTCCCAAGAGCTGAGACTACAGGCACCCACCACAATGCCCGGCTACTTTTTGGTTGTAGTTGTCATTGTTGTTTGGTGGCCCGGGCTGGATTCGAACCAACCAGCTCTGGTGTATGTGGCTGGCACCTTAGCTGCTTGAGCTACAGGTACCAAGCCAAGCAGAACATTTTTTGACTATACATCTATATAATGCGCAGTAATTAGAAGTGCAAAATATTTACCATATACATATGGTTATGAAACTTAATAACCACAATGGTTACATCATCAACTCACTTCAGCACTTTTGTTCACTTAATGAAAACAGCTTCTTCTGAAAGCTTTTTGGGTATTAACAGCTGCTCAACATCTTCATTTACTCTTTTTTTTTTTTTTTGTGGAGACAGAGTCTCACTTTATCGCACTCGGTGGAGTGCTGTGGAGTCACAGCTCACAGCAACCTCCAGCTCTTGGGCTCAAGCGATTCTCTTGCCTCAGCCTCCCAAGTAGCTGGGACTACAGGCGCCCGCCTCAGCGCCTGGCTAATTTTTGATGCAGTTCGGCCGGGGCCAGGTTTGAACCCGCAGCCCTCGGTATATGGGGTCGGCGCCCTACTCGCTGAGCCACAGGCGCCACCCATCTTCATTTACTCTCTTCTGAACTGGCTCAGATTGCTTAATAGATATGCACCCAATGTTAAGCAGGTCGTAAAAATCACAACAATTCCAACCACCATTTCCAGGCCCGACATGGCCCGCTGATGCGGGGGCACCGATTGGGTGAGGCGGAGGCGGCTGAGGACGGGACAGATCCAGGGCAAGCTAGGCATGGCTGGTGAGACGAAGCAAAATGTGGCCACAGGAACACCACCGGCGGGGCAAAGCGAAGCGAAGTCACAACAATCTCAGCCTCCCAAGCAGGTGGGACTAGGGTGCCCGTCAACTCCTGACTTTTCTTTTCTTTTGTCCTCAGTAGAGTGCAATGGCATCACAGCTCACAGCAACCTCCAACTCTTGGGCTTAAGGGATTCTCTTACCTCAGCTTCCCGAGTAGCTGGGACTACAGGTGCCTGCCATAACGCCAGCTATTTTTTTGGTTGCAGTTGTCATTGTTGTTTTAGCTGGCCCAAGCCAGGCTCAAACCCACCAGCTTTAGTGTATGTGGCTGGTGCCCTACTTACTGAGTTATGGGTTCCAAACCCCCTGACTTTTCTTTTACATTTTTAAAATTTCTTTTATTTCTTTTCTTTTCTTTTTTTTGAGACAGAGCCTCAAGCTGTCACCCTGGACAGAGTGCTATGGCATCACAGCTCACAGCAACCTCCAATTCTTGGGCTCAAGCGAGTCTCCTGCCTCAGCCTCCCAAGTAGCTGGGACTACAGGCGTCCGCCACAACGCCTGGCCATTTTTTGGTTGCAGCCATCATTGTTGTTTGGTGGGCCCAGGCTTGATTCGAACCCGCCAGCTCAGGTGTACATGGCTGGCGTCTTAGCCCATTGAGCCACAGGCACCGAGCCTAAAATTTCTTTTAGAGACAAGAGTCTGTGTCTCTCTCTGTTGCTCAGGCTAAAGTGCTGTGGTGTCATCACAATTCACAGCAATCTCAAACTCCTGAACTCAAGTGATCCTCTTGCCTCAGCCTCCTGAGTGGCTGGGACTATAGACACCCACCCTGATGCCTGGCTAATTCTATTTTTAGTAGAGATGGGGGTCTTGTTCTTGCTCAGGCTAGTCCTGAACTCCTGACCTCAAGTAATCTTCCCACCTTTGTAATGGAGCGAGATAAGGACCACCGTCTCAAATTGGAAGTTCAAAAAGGAGTCTTTTTCACAGGGCTATTTCAGCAAAGTCTAAGGCAGACTGAGAGAGCGTTGAGGGATCTGAAGTTGGGGTTTTTATAGTCTGAAAGTTGGCAAAAGGACAAACAGGTGGGCTGAAAGTTGACAAAAGAAGCAAAAAGCAAGTGTGGGGTCACAATGACACCTTTTGCAGAAGCGAACCTTGTAATTTAGTGGATTAGCAGATAGGTAACATAGAGGTAACATAAAGGGAAGATAGATAACAATAAGGTAACATAAAGGTCACATAAAGCAGATCTAGCAATTAATAGATAAGTTAAACCATTTGTCACAGCACTTAGTTTGTTAACTCTCATCATAAAAGCACTTAGCTTGTTAGCTCTTACCTTGTTTAGATCTTGGCCAGATCTAAGAGTGATGGTACTTGGCATCATTTCATTTACCTTTTTCCCCTTCTTCCTCCCCAGCCCCCTGGTCTTAAGTGGGTGGTGGTGTGCGGCTGTTGTGAGGGTGCCGGCATCCATCTCACCTTGGCCTCCCAGCGTGGGAGAATTACAGGTATGAGCTACTGCACATGGCCCCTTTAATTTGATGTATGTATGTATGTATGTATGTATGTATTTGCTCTTATAGCTCTACTCTGTTGTGCTGGGTAGAGTGCCCTGGCCTCATGAGAGCTCATGGCAACCTCAAACTCTTGGGCTCAGTAGCTGGAACTATAGGTACTGCCACAACACCCAGCCACTTTTTCTATTCTTAGTAGAGATGGAGTCTCTCTCTTGTCCAGGCTGGTCTCCAATTGCTGAGCTCAAGCCATCTGCCTGCCTCAGCCTCCCAAAGTGCTAGAATTACAGGCATGAGGCATGAGTCACCTGGCCCAGCCCCCTGACTATTTTTTTTTTCACTATATCACCTCAGTATAGTGCTGTGGCATCACAGCTCACAGCAACCTCAAACTCTTGGGCTTAAGCGATTCTCTTGCCTCAGCCTCTAAAGTAGCTGGGACTACAGGCACCCACCACAACGCCCGGCCAATTTAAGTTGCAGCTGTCATTGTTGTTTGGTGGGGCCCAGGCTGGATTCGAACCCACCAGCTCAGGTGTACGTAGCTGGTGCCTTAGCCGCTTGAGCCACAGGTGCCGAGCCTGAGCCCTGACTTTTATTTTTAAGAGAAACGGTCTATTTTGCTTAGGCTAGAATATAGTGCTTGCTTGGCTATTCACAGGCAAGATCATTAGCTCACTATAGCCTTAAACTCTTAGGTTCATGCAGTCCTCCCATCTTAGCCTCCCAAGTAGCTGAGATCCACCATGCCCTGCCTTCTTCTCTACAATCTTTTTTTTTATTTTGAGACAGAATCTCACTTTGTCACCCTTGGTAGAGTGCTGCAGCATCATAGCTCACAGCCACCTTAAACTCCTGTGTTCAAGTGATCCTCTTGCCTCAGCCTCCCAGGTAGCTGGGACTACAGGCACCCGCCACAATGCCTGGCTATTTCTTTTCTTCTTTTTTTTTAGACAGAGTCTCACTATGACACCCGTGGTAGAGTGCTGTGGCGTCACAGCTCGCAGCAACCTCAAACTTCAGGGATCAAGTGATTCTCCTGCCTTAGCATCCTGAGCAGCTGGGACTACAGGTGCCTGCCACAATGCCCAGCTATTTTTTTGTTGCATTTGTCATTGTTCAGCAGGCCCAGGCTGGACTCGAAGCTGCCAGCTCTGGTGCATGTGGCTGGCACCCTACTCATTGAGCTATGGGTTCTGAGCCACAATGCCTGGCTATTTTATTTTTATTTTTATTTTTTGTCCCCCCTGCCCTCAATCAGGGTTTTGTACTTAGATGAATTTTCATTGCTTAAAAAAAATACCTTCTCCCCAAAATACCTGCATGGAATCACCTCAGAAAATGCAAATGCAATATCACGGTGGGTATATCACACATTAAAATAGAGGGATGACTTGTGGAAGGCCAGAAATGGCTATTTTTTTAGAGGCAGGGTCTCACTCTTGCTCAGGCTAGTCCAGGATTATAGGTCAGCCACTGTGCCTGGCCCTTTCTCTACAGTCTTATAATGAAGATCTTAGCCACAGCAATAAGACAAGGGTGACAGGCTCAATGCCTGTACTCAGTGGCTAGTGCACTGGCCACATATACTGGATCTGGCAGGTTTGAACCTGGCCTGGGCCTGCTTAAAACAATGACAACTACAACCAAAAAACAGCCAGGTGTGTGACTGAGGCAAGAGAATCGCTTAAGTCCAAGAATTTGTGAGCTGTGACACTGTGATACTCTACCAAGGGGAAGATATAGTGAGACTCCGTCTCGAAAAAAAAAAAAAATAAAGACAATGAGCGGCGCCTGTGGCTCAGTGGGTAGAGTGCTGGCCTCATATACTGAGGGTGGCGGTTTAGAACTCAGCCCTGGCCAAACTGCTACAACAACAACAAAATAGCAGGTTGTTGTGGCGGGCGCCTGTAGTGTCTGCTACTTAGGAGGCTGAGGCAAGAGAATCGCTTAAGCCCAGGAGTTGGAGGTTGCTGACAACATGAGAACAGCAATGACAACAACAACAACAAAAAAATAGCCAGGCATTGTGGTGAGCACCTGTAGTCCCAGCTACTTGGGAGGTTGAGACAAGAGAATCACTTAAATGCAAGAGTTGGAGGTTGCCGTGAGCTATGACACCATGACACTCTACCAAGGGCGACATAGTGAGACTCTGTCTCAAAAAAAAAAAAAAAAAAGAAGAAACAGAAACAAAACTGATACCATTTACAGAAAATATGACAGCATAGGAAAAAAAAATTAAAGAATCTACAAAAAATTATTATAAGTTTAATAAGGTCGTTAGATAAAAAATATACAAAAATCAATTATACAATGGCTCAGCGCCTGTGGCTCAATGGGCTAAGGTGCCAGCCACGTACACCTGAGCTGGCAAGTTCGAATCCAGCCCTGGCCCGCCAAACAACAATGATGGCTGCAACCAAAAAATAGCTGGGCATTGTGGCAGGCGCCTGTAGTCCCAGCTACTTGGGAGGCGGAGGCAGGAGACTCGCTTGAGCTCAGGAATTGGAGGTTGCTGTGAGCTGTGATGCCACAGCACTCTACCCAGGGTGACAGCTTGAGGCTCTGTCTCAAAAAAAAAAAAATCAATTATACAAGATCTGACTATTAAGTTGTGAACTTGCCACCACACGCTTATGTTAGCAGGACTGTTCAAAAAACTTGGCAGGCTGGGCAGTGCCTGTGGCTCAAGGAATAGGGTGCTGGCCCCATATACCAGGAGTGGCGGGTTCAAGCTGGGCCCTGGCCAAAAAAAAAAAAAGACTGCAAAAAAAACCCCAACTTGGTGGCCAGGCAAGGTGACTCGAGCCTGTAATCCTAGCACTCTGAGAAGCCGAGGCAGTGGATTGCTTGAGCTCAAGCGTTCAAGACCAGCCTGAGCAAAAGCAAGACCTCATCTCTACTAAAAATAGAAAAACTGAGGCAAGAGGATTGCTTGAGCCCAAGAGTTGGAGGCTTCTGTGAGCTGTGACGCCATGGCACTCTACCCAGGGCAACAGATTGCAACTCTGAGTCTTCCTGTTTGTTTCTTTTGGTAAGCTTTATCTTGGTTTATCACTGTTTCACAGCTGTGTTTGTCAATGTGTGGGGGCATTTTGCTGAATGGCGTTCGTTACTGTCATTGTGTGCCAACCTGAGAACGTCTGAGCTTGAATTAGAGCAATGAACAAATACTAAATTTTTTGTTAAACTTGGCAAGAGTGGAAGTAAAATCAGGGACAAGTTAGTCCAAGATTATGGGGGTAATGCCATGAAGAAAACAGCAGTGTACAAATGGATTAAACATTTTTCCAAGGGGAGAGAAAGTGTCACTAGTGAAGAAAGGTCAAGGTGGCCAATAATGAGCAGAACCGATGAAAACATTGCAAAAATTCATTGAATTGTGCATCAAAATCATTGGCTGACTGTGAGAAGCACAGCAGACCATATAAACAGCAATAAAGAAACAGGAATGTATTAACTGAAAATCTTGGCTTGAAAAGGTGTGGCTCTTGCTCAACAACAATATACCAGCTCATGTGCACTGTCTGTGAGGGAGTTTTTAGCCAACAAACAAATAACTATATTGGAATACTCTCCCTGCTCACTGATTTAGCCTCTAACGACTTTTTCCTTTACCTGAAGATAAAGGAAATATTGAAAAGGAAATGTTCTGGCTCGATGCCTGTGGCTCAACGGGCTAAAGCACCAGCCACGTACACCTGAGCTGGCGGGTTCGAATCCAGCCTGGACCTGCCAAACAACAATGATGGCTGCAACCAAAAAATGGCCAGGCGTTGTAGCGGGCGCCTGTGGTCCCAGCTACTTGTGAGGCGGAGACAGGAGACTCGCTTGAGACCAGGAATTGGAGGTTGCTGTGAGCTGTGATGCCATCGCACTCTGTCCAGGGTGACAGCTTGAGGCTCTGTCTCAAAAAAGAAAGAAAAAAAGAAAAGAAGATGTTCTGTTGGCTCGGCACCTGTGGCTCAAAGGGCTAAGGCACCAGCCATGTACACCTGAGGTGGCGGGTTCGATTCCAGCCCGGGCCCACCAAACAACAATGATGATGACAGCTGCAACCCAAAAATGGCCAGGCGTCGGGGCAGGCGCCTGTAGTCCCAGCTACTTGGGAGGTGGAGGCAGGAGACTCGCTTGAGCCCAGGAATTGGAGGTTGCTGTGAGCTGTGATGCCACGGCAGTCTCTGCAGGGTGACAGCTTGAGGCTGTCTCAAAAAAAAAAAAAAAAAAAAGAAGAAGATGTTCTGTTGACATTCAGGATATCAAGGGTAATACAACAGCTCTGATGATTCCAGAAAAAGAAATCCAAAATGGCTTTGAAAAATGGACTAGGTGCTGGTGTCGGTGCATAGCTTCCCAAGGGGAGTACGTCAACGTAACTGTAGTGATATTCAGCAGTGAGGGATGTAGCACTTTTTCTAGGATGAGTCTGCAAACCTAATTTCCAATTTCATATGTCTATATATGAGCAGCAAACAATTAGATGGGATGGTGCCTGTGGTTCAGTGAGTAGGGCACCAGCCCCATATACCGAGGGTGGCAGGTTCGAACCTGGCCCCAGCCAAACTGCAACAAAAAATAGCCAGGTGTTGTGGCGGATGCCTGTAGTCCCAGCTACTCAGGAGGTTGAGTCAAGAAAATTACCTAAGCCCAAGAGCTGGGGGTTGCTGTGAGCTGTGTTGCCAGAGTACTCTACTGAGGGTGATAAAGTGAGACTCTATCTCCAAAAAAAAAAAAAAAAAAATTAGATGGGGAAAAATTTTAAAAGTTATCAATTGGGGCGGCGCCTGTGGCTCATCGAGTAGGTGCCGGTCCCCTATACCGAAGGTGGAGGGTTCAAACCCAGCCTCAGCCTAATTGCAAAACAGAAAAATAGCCAGGTGTGTGGCAGGTGCCTGTAGTCCCAGCTACTCGGGAAGCTGGGCCAAGAGAATCACCTAAGCCCAGGAGTTGGAGGTTGTTGTGAGCTGTGTGACGCCAGGGCACTCTACTGAGGGCGATAAAGTGAGACTCTGTCTCTACAAAAAAAAAAAAAAAAAAAAGTTGTCAATTGTAATAGTATGTAAAATATCAAATACCAAGGTATAAATGTAACAAAGTACATGTAGATCTGTGTGCAATAAATTACAACTCATTGTGAGACACTGAAGAAGACCTTAGATAAATGGTAGGATATTATATCACATTTATAGATGACTCACTATCATGAGGAAATCAGTTCTTCCTAAAGTGATTTATAGGCTTGGTGCCCCGTAGATCAGTGGTTAGGGCGCCGGCCACATACACTGGGGCTGGCCAGTTCGAACTCGGCTTGAGCCTGCTAAACAACAATGACAACTGGGCAGCGCCTGTGGCTCAAAGGAGTAGGGCTCTGGCCCCATATCCGGAGGTGGCGGGTTCAAACCCAGTCCCGGCCAAAAACTGGAAAGAAAGGAAGGAAGGAAGGAAGGAAGGAAGGAAGGAAGGAAGGAAGGAAGGAAGGAAGGAAGGAA
>CAUYON010211029.1:0-17103 GCA_963573935.1 Arctocebus calabarensis | reverse complement strand
CGCCTGTAGTCCCAGCTACTCAGGAGGCTGAGGCAAGAGAATCGCCTAAGCCCAGGAGTTGGAGGTTGCTGTGAGCTGTGTGACGCCATGGCACTCTACTGAGGGCGATAAAGTGAGACTCTGTCTCTACAAAAAAAAAAAAAAAAAAACTGACAAATTTGCTTAGACAACCCTATCTAGAAAATTTGAACACTACAATTTTTTTTTAATGTACAAAATTACATTCTTTGTCTGTTATTGGAAAGAGAATTTCTTTGTTGTCTGGTTACCAGGCTAGAGTAACTATATGATCTTTAAGTTGTTTAAAGATAAACCGATTATTGGACTATTGTGAGCCTCCTTCCTCTTTCTTGTGTGCCTGAAAAAGTAGTGTTATATTCTAAAATCACATAGAAATTTCTGAAAGATTTAAAAACAGTCTCATATTTTAAGATATGTTCTTACCTTCAATGTTACTAATAGTTAAGAGCAATCGTAGTAGTAATAATAATAATATAAAAAAACCCTTTCATGGTTTTTAATATGTGCTAAGTGATTTATATGTGCTATCTCATTTAATCTTTGTAATAACCTGATAAAGTATTATTCTTATTTCCATTTTATAAGATAAGAAATTGATGCCAAGGAGAGTAGTAGTCTTTGTAAAGTCAAATAACTAATTATTAATGGAGCTGAAATTCTAACCCAGCATTCTAGCTCCAGAGTCTTTATGCCATTTTGCCTTGTTAGTATTTAGGCATTGATTGTGAATCTTAAGAGTACTGAGAAGAGAACTATAGTCAATTTTATTTAGGTCAAAAAGATGACACTTTGCATATATATAATACAAGCATGAACTCACTATTCCAAATTCATATGCCTATGATACTTCCTTAAAAAATAATTCCTACATATCTTCATAATTTGTTGTAATCAATAAAAAAATTGAGATTACCAGAGAGATAGGCATAATTATTAACTATTGTCTGTTCATTTAGTTTTATTGTCTGTTTATTTAGAGCTTTATAATTATTTTCTTAAGGCAGATTACTTAGTCTCAACCTCAGCCACTAAAAAGTTTATAAGCAAGTAGCACTATTTCACATCTAGTGATAAAAGGCTTTGCCATTGATAAGATCTTCCTGGTACCTTAATGGACCTGATGTCTTTATCCAGAAAACATAGCATAAGAAAAAGCTGATTTTAAATTATTTTATTTATTCACAAGATGCATACAGAATTATTTATTTTTCTTAAAAATATTTAAAATAGGGCTGGGTGTGGTGGCTTACATTTATAATCCCAGCACTTGGGAGACTGAGTTGGGTGGATTGCCTGAACTCACGGGTTCGTGACCAGCCTGAGCCAGAGCAAGACCCCTGTCTCTAAAAAATAACCAGGCATTGTGGTGGGTGCCTGTAGTCCCAGCTATTTAGGAGGCTGAGGCAAGGGAATCACTTGAGCCCAAGACTTTGAGGTTGCTGTGAGCTATGATGCCACAGTGCTCTAGGGTGACAAAGTGAGATTCTGTCTCAAAAAGAAAAAAAAATTTAAATGTAAAGATTATGAAAACACTTTAGAAATAAATTTTAAAAGTACTGTCTTATATCAATAAATTTCTGATATTTTGAAATATTCCCAAGTATGAAGCATATCACTAAAATTAAGTTAAACAGTTTGCTTAAATAATTATCTTAATTGCATAGTAATAAAAGCTGAATAAATGTAACTACTTAAATAAAGCAATTTGATTTTAATCACAATGAGACAAATGGCTTAAATCTCTGATTGAATTACCCTACACCAGGGATTTTTTTTTTTTTTCTCAAAGCAAGTTAAGTGGTGAAACTGGAGAAGGAACAAAGAAGTATGCAACTAGTTGTGATCAATTAGTTGTAAACACCAGTGCACTTGGACCAGCCAGCAGTGATTCTGATAGTGTGGTCCAGGAATAAGCAACTTCAGCTTCTTCTATGGGGCACTATTAGAATGCAAATTATCATGCCCTTCCTCAGCCTTACTGAATCTAAATCTCTGGGGGTGAGCCCAGGAAGCTGTTTTAACAAGCCTTCCAGGTGTTCTAAAGCATGCTTCAACTTGAGAAAGTACCCTACAGTTTCTGTTTCATTTTACTTTAAGTCAAACACTTTTAAGGACTACAGAAACAGATGTTATTATATCTCAAGTCTTTTCTTTAGATATGAGTGTATTGAGTTTAATATATAATAAAATATAAACTAAAAGTATCTGCAAACCAGTATTAAAAACAAAAAGAGCCCAGTCCAATTTACATTAGTGTGGAAATAAGGCCAGAATAGAAAATCAAACACCAAATGTACTCAGTACTAAACTGGAACTAGTTGATCAACACGTATGGAAGTAAAGCTCAATGGGAATCAAGTAGGTGGGAGGGAGCAGGAGGGGATGGATAAATTCATACCTAATGGGTAAAATGCACACTTTTGGGGTGAAGGGTACACTTATAACTTTGACTTAAAATATACAAGAGCAAAATATGTAACCAAAATGTGCATACCACTGTAATATGCTGAAATTAAAAAAAAAAAAAGGGAGTCAGCATAGGTCTAATAGGTCCATATATTTAAACATAGTATGGATTTTATTCTGCAAACTAATAGGAAGATGATTGATATTTTAAAAGCTTTTATGCTGTTCTTATGCTATACTGAAATGTGGTATTTGTGCATTATCAAGGTCTACCAGGTCCAGAAGGTCCTCGGGGTCTCCCTGGAAATGGAGGTATTAAAGGAGAGAGGGGAAAGCCAGGCCAACCTGGGCAACCTGGCTTACCTGGTTTGAAAGGAGATCAAGGACCACCAGGACTTGCGGTAGGAAATGGGAGTAGATTTCTGAGAGAGGTATGTGGGTGTTTGCCTACAAAATGAGAATTCTTGCTGGGCTGAGTGGCTCACACATGTAATCCCAGCACTCTGGGAGGCCAAGGCAGACAGATGGCCTGAGCTCACGAGTTCGAGACCAGCCTGAGCTAGAGCAAGACTCTGTCTCTAAAAATAGCTGGACATTGTAGCGGGTGCCTGTAGTCCCAGATACTCAGGTGGCTGAGGCAAGAGAATCACTTGAGCCCAAGAGTCTGAGGTTGCTGTGAGTTATGACGCAGCAGCACTCTACTGAGGGTGACAAAGACTCTGTCTCAAAAAAAAAAAAAGAGAGAGAGAAAATTCTAAGCTGCATCATTTTAATTAGCATTAATTGGACAAGGTTCTGTGCATGGTTCACTTACAATTTAAAAAGAAAGTAGAAGCCAAGTTTCTTATAGTCTCCCAACTGTAGGGACTTTGCTGTATTATATTAATTAAGTGTTCCTCAGAAGATACTTTATGTGGAGTTTTTAGTATGTATAGTTATTTTAGATTGCAGAAGCCTTCATTTCAGTAAAAGAAAATTTATGCAAAGGAGACATGTATATCAGAACATTGCATGTGGATGAATTCAGCCATAGGGAAGGAATTAGGATGGGTGGGAATATTTTTTAAATATTTTGTTCAATTATATTTTGAATATTAAGAAATTAGCTAGAATTAGGGTCAAATATCAGCTCCATGACATACTTCTGCTTTGTGTCTGTGACAAAAACAGACACCCTAATTTCTGTCTTTACCTATAAAAATAGCACATATACTCATATGTTTTCTATGTTGGTTTGAGTGACCCAGAGAGACACATTCTTTTGTGTGGATCCTCAACGCTGCCTCCATTCATTCAGGCAGATTCTTAGTAGATGTGACAGCCAATAGGATTTGGGCTGTCTTTTACTACATAACTCTGAAGGTTGTTTTATAGCAGAAAAAAAAAATCTTAAGTATTGGCCCTTACTGCTTTTCAAAATCTATACTTTTTTTCCCCATGACATCATTATTCTTCTAGTTACCTAGACTTAATTTATTTCTCTCTTTATTCATTCTTTACTCACTGCCTACCTCATTTTCTCCCATGTACCTCCAGTTCACATGTCACCATGCCTGCATTCAAGACTACTGCCTTATTCATTCCCCCCTTTGTTTTATTTCTGTATGCATTTGTATAAACATATATATATTTACATAAATGTATATATATTTCCTGAAATGTTTGAAAATAGTTTGTATCTATCATGCCCCATTATCACTAAATAATTCAGTATATATTTCCGAAGATTAAAAAATTCTCTTAAATAACTACAGTATAATTACCAACTTTAGGAAATTGAACATCGATATAATAATTTAATTTTCACCTTTCATATTCCAGTTGGATCAATTGACCTAGTAATATCTTCATTAATGTTTCTTTCTCTGGTACAGGATCCAAACCAAATCATGTATTGCATTTATTTGCCATATCTGTTTAGTCTCCTTTAATCTGGAACAGTTATTAAGCCTATTTTTTTCTTTAATGACTTTGACATTTGAAAGAAATCTACCCCGCCCCATCATTTTTAAAATAAAATATTCCTTCTTTTATTTGATGTTCCCTTCTTGTTTTTTTCTTGAGACAGAATCTCAATCTGTCATCCTAGGTAGAGTGCTATGGCATCATCTCACAGCAACCTCCAAATCTTGGGCTCAAGTGATCCTCTTGCCTCAGTTTTTCTATTTTTAGTAGAGATGGGAGTCTTGTCTTTGCTAAGGCTGGTCTCGAACTCGTGAACTCAAGCAATCCACCTGCCTTGGCCTGCCAGAATGCTAGGATTACCGGTGTGAACCACCATGCCCAGCCTGACGTTTCTTTATAATTAGATTCAGGTTATACATCCCCCCGAATGCATGGAATACTACGTAAGTGATGTAGTTGTGAGGCCCGTGATGCCTATCTGCCCCTCATTTGTGATTTTAATTTTGATCACCCAATCAAGTCGTTGTTCAGTTTCTCCACTGTATGGTTGCTATTTTCCCCCTTGTAATTAATAAGCATAACTGCAGGAAGATCATGCAAATATACTGCTCCTTATTGAATTTCCCTTAGATTTAACATTCATTAATGTTTTTTACTATAACCAATCTCTACTGGGATAGTGGCAAAATGATGATTTTCCAACTGTAGCACTACCTTCACATATACCAGCTGATCCTACTTACTGTAAGCAAGAGTCCTATCTTGTCTCCTGTTTATTTATGTATTTATTATCATGTAGACCCATAATTTCCCTTTCTTTCCAAGGATTTATAATTTTTAAACTGTTGTTACTTATTTTGATCCTCTCATTATCCCAGGTTTAGAAGCCCTTTTAAGCTATATCCTATGTCTTTCTGACATGTACCCCCCATTTTCTTAATACTTTCTTATATTTTGGCATAATAAGATATTCTAGGCTTTCCCCTTTTTCATTCCTAACTAATACAAGCTTCATTGTCCCACACGCCAACTAAAGAAATAGTCTTCTACATGAATTTCCTACTCTATATGATTCCTTTAGATCCATTTTAGATCTTCTTTCCCCATTTCTCCTGGCACTCTAACCTAATTAATTAACTAGTCCTACTGTGTTTTTGCTAAGTCTTTCAGGCTTAATTATTTCTGCATATGTGATTCTAAGCATGTTAGGTCTAGACTTTAAAAGGAGTATGTTCATTAATAATAAAAGAATAGCCAGTAGTCCCAGCTACTCAGGCAGTTGCTTGAGCCCACAAGTTTGAGGTCAGCCTGGGCAACATAGCATTACCCATCTCTATTAAAAATAATGATAAAATGACAGTTACCATTTATTGAGTACATATCATATGCCAATCACTTTTTTAAGCACTTAATGTAAACTGTCCTCACCACAGTCACATGAAATATATATCATTTATTCCATGTTAGAGATGAGAATACTATACATTAAAGAGGTAAATAATCAACTCAACTCGCACCAGCTAATAAGAGGCAAAATTGGGATTTGAATTCTAGAAAGTTTGACTCCAGAGATGGTGCTATAAACCACTATACCAGGGGTGGAGAACTTGGGGCCTTAGGCAGGTTCTCCATCCCTACACTATGCAATATTTATGCCTTCACTCCCCTCCCTCCACTAATATTTTTTTTAACATTAATGATTTTATTTATTCAGGGTAATCCTGGCCGGCCAGGTCTTAATGGAATGAAAGGAGATCCTGGTCTCCCTGGTGTTCCAGGATTCCCAGGTATTTGAAGGGATTTTTTGAAGTTTCCCATTATAGTAAACTCCGTTGGGACAAAATATCCATTTTCTGATTTGAGCGGGTAAAGGCTATAGCCCTGTTGCTTTCCCATGCAATTATATGTTTCTTCTTTGCAGGCATGAAAGGACCCAGTGGAGTATCTGGTTCACCTGGCCCTGAGGGAGAGCCAGGACTTACTGGTCCACCAGGTAAGACTAATTCCTAAAACTAGTTACACCCCATACTCAGATGCATTAAAGAATTTGAAAGTTTGCATTCTATCTTTCAGCAAAGCTACTAGTGTCTAAGTTCTCAGCAAATGATGGGAAATAAGCAAGAATCTCCTTTTTGTACTAATATATAAAACTCTATTTTACTAATATAATACTGATAATAGAACTTTGAATTTAAGATTGCTGCAGAATCAACAAGAATACTTCTTTGAAATTTTTATTGGCTTTTATACTAACTTTTCCATATTCATTTGAAGAGGTCACAAGAGCAAGTCACATATGTATATTTTTATATTAAAATAAGGGGTTTTGCTACAGGCTTATAGAAGTTTTTTGTAAGTAGTGAAACAGGACATCCGGTAAATTCTCCTATGAATTCAATGGATCCCCTGACACAAAAACAAGAACTTCAAATGTTGTTAGAGTCAGAATGGACTTGTGAGGGAATAGGATTATCTTCCCTTGACACCAGTATTTGCATACTTGTAATGGATTAAACTTTCTAGTGATTGAGTAATGTTCAAAGCTTGAAAATTGTGATTACATGCCTAATTTTTCCATTGACTCTATGAAAATTATTTATTTTTCAGTCTTCTTGGTGAGATAATGGTAGTTTTCCTAAATAGATTTTTGTTGAATGTATGGCAACAGCCTAATATATATAACACGTTTCTCTCACACCAATTCTTACTGTGACCTTAGATCACATTGGCATCCATTTCTTCTGCCTATTCTCTCCCTCTTCAAATTTGTGTGTTTTACCTCTTAGGTCCTCCTGGATTACCTGGTCCTTCAGGTCAGAGTATTATAATCAAGGGAGATGCTGGTCCTCCAGGGATCCCTGGCCAGCCTGGGTTAAAAGGTCCACAAGGACTTCCAGGACCTCAAGGCTTACCAGGTACATTTGCATATCATCTTTTTAAGGTTTATGTATTGAAAACATTTCCCCAGTTCTTTTCTAGCATGTCAGAATTTGTCTCTGACAATAGGAGTCTCAGCAACTAGTGGAATACCAATACACCACAGGTCCCATTTCCTTTTTTCTTGAAATGGTTAGCTTCTCATGGCTGATTTTTTTTTTTAGGCAGTTGTCAGGATTCTTTTAGCTTCTCTAGCTATTCTAATTTGACCAACTAAGTTAATGTTAAAAACACTATAATAAAATTAAAATGCATTTAAGAGCTGATGCTTTCTCTATGTCACCCAGAAGAAAGATCAAGGCTGATTTGGTAGGCCATCAGTTTCAATGGTGAGTGGCCCCTTAACCTTTATATTAAGTGCTACCTAGCATAGTCACTCTATGCTTATAGCCATCTTTGTTTATAAAAGAAAGCTAATAACCAACTTCAGTCTTTCTCCTTTATTAAATTATTGAGTGGCAGTTTCACAAAAAATAAAGTGTACCTAGCAGTAACTTACAATAGATAACAAAAGTTAGGGTCTGCACTCCTCTCTAGTTCTGAAGGCAAGGAGAATACAACTGCTATTTTAAGAGAATCTCCTCAGAAACAAATGGAATGTTTAAAGCTAACTCTTTGCTTTCTTCTTTTGTCCTGGATTTGAGATATCTTCTCATTTGCATGGATTTAAACCAGATTATGAATTCAGTATTTCAAGAATCTTATGTCTTCTAGATCTGTCTGGATGTGAAATTATTCTACCCACACTTGAAAACCCAATTTCTTTTCCTATAGGTCCAATTGGTTCTCCAGGAGATCCTGGACGCAATGGACTCCCCGGCTTTGATGGTGCAGGAGGGCGCAAAGGAGACCCAGGTCTGCCAGGCCAACCAGGTGAGACACACAAAACAATGCTGTTGATGGTGGATTTCAGGCCTCCACTTGAAGCCATGAGATTGTCCTCTTGAGGAAGCATAGCTAGCTGGTGAATCTGAAGCTGGGGAAGAATAGGGAGACACATGTAAAGAGATTTGCCACTGCAGGAGAAGCATACAAAGGTTACTTTTGTTTATGTGTCTAGAGCACTGGAAAAACCCAGCTTTCTCTCAGTGTGGGGATTTCCAGGTACTCACTGTATTAACCTATTCAAGTAATGTTCAATATGTTGATTTTAATCACTTGACTGACCACCTTAAAAACATTGTGAATCCCACCACATTTGAAAATATCACAAGAGGGTGTAATTTCCCCCATAAAATGTAGTAAATATAAATGAAAAGTTTAAATGATTTCATAGACCTGTGAGTTACAGCAACATCTCATTCTGAAATAGTAAATTGATATACAGATTTGTGAGGTCACTCATTAATATGTGTCCTAATAACAATGAGTCTGGTATCTACTAGGCATTGAATCTGTACTTAGTCTACTTCCAAAAGAAATTTGAGTTAACCTACAATAAAAATACCATAATGTATTAAGATTCCTAAAATAGGAATGCAAGATCATATAGTCAATAGCTTTTAAATATATGTTAACAACTCTACATAATATAACTCTAAATAAAATAAGCATAAAGAGGTTGTTTCAAATTTTAGCAATAATGGGGTACAGTCATGATACATATGACCTTTCTATATATAGCCAACACACTGCCATTGCTTTAATGCCATATTTCTAGGGGGAAAAAAACCAAGTTAGTATCATCTTCAGCCCTCATGTTGCTGTGAAGTTTTCCAAAAATGAAAATCTATGCACACACTGGTTAAAGGCCTGTATATAAAAAGAATTGTTAAATGAGCTCAAATAAAAGCTAAATAGAGAAGAGGAGTCAGTAGTAGATGGAAAAAAAAAAAAAACATTTTGAAAAGGCTTTTTCAGAATGTCCTACCTATTCTCTAAACAAAAAGGTGTACTTTGGAATTATTCCCTAGACAGATTCAAAGAAAAATGTTTTTCAGCACTGAAGCTGGCAAACTGATGGCAACCACACCCTTCCTTTCTCACTGATGAACAAAACATCAGGCTGAAATTTGGTAATGGGGCTCAAACTCATTTAGTACAGCAAGAGACTAGATAACATACAGACTTCCTAAATAAGCATCAGTCTTCCTATTTCAGGTTCCATTCACCCAGTATTTTAGTGCTTGCTATCTTCAATCAATGCCAGAGCGGGGAAAAAAATACTTAAATCTCTTGGAGGGCGTAAAGCATATCTAATTTGTCTCCAAGCCCATAATATCTGACAGTGCTTTTATAGACACTGTAAATAGTGAAGAAACTAACTAATACAGTAGAACCTCTGTAAGTTGACCACTAAAGGGACTGTAACAAACTGATCGACATACAGAGGGGGGTCAACATAAGGAACTAGGCTTACTGTACTGATACAATATATGATGCGTGTCCAGTCTATGACAATTAGGTCAACTTAAGGAGGTGGTCAGTGTTGGAAGGTGGTCAACTATAAAGGTTCTACTGTATGATGAGGTAATAATGTTTATCAATAACCATAATAGTAGATCTAAAGCTTACTTAATCTTGTGTATTGATAATTTCATGGAAATAGGTACCCGTGGTTTGGATGGTCCTCCCGGTCCAGATGGATTACAAGGTCCCCCAGGTCCCCCTGGAACATCTTCTGTTGCCCATGGATTTCTTATCACACGCCACAGCCAGACAACAGAGGCACCACAATGCCCACAGGGAACAGTCCAGGTCTATGAAGGCTTTTCTCTCCTTTATGTACAAGGAAATAAAAGAGCCCATGGTCAAGACTTGGGTGAGATAATCAGCATCTAATTTCTTACTGTGCATTTTGTTTTTGATTTGACACTCCTCTTGGGTTCTAGAGTAGCCTGGGCTAGTGTGCCTCTCTTTATTTTTAGGGGGCTTTCAAATTGAAGACCATGTCAAGGGCAACTGAATATATTCACTATGACTTTAAATAAATAATATTTAACCTTAAGCTAAAAGCATTAATTAGCTATTGTGAGGTACAGTTTTTGGCCTGAACAGGCATTTTCAAAAAGCCACATTTACTTTTTTAGTTAGCTTAATTATTAAGATAATAGATTCCTTGGGCTCTCTACTGTATAGCAGCTGCTTGAGTGGGCAGTGTTTATAATTCATGGGAGATAGTTTCCTTTTCTCTGAGACTGGTTTTCATTAAGTTGAAAGATAAGTTCTGAAGAGAAGCTTAGTTCCTAGATCAAAGAAAGTAAGGTCATTGCTTAATTATACCAGTTTATAGTTCCTAAAATAAGTGTCTTAGCTTTATAAAGTATTATGAGAGTAGTTTAAAGCTATACACAACACCATGTTTCTGTATAGAAATTCAGTTCTCACTTCATTTAAAGTGTTGCCATGTATCTTGTTATTACTGGGGTGGGCAGCTTGGTTGATGGGATGAGGCTGGTCATCCTTTGAAGGATTCTTCTATCCCCTAAATTTCTTCCTGGAATTTTGACTTAAGAGGTTGAAGTCCCACTGTTTGACTAAGTGCTGCCTATTTTAAGACTCACTATATTGTTTGCCTGCATAAAGACATTTATGAAGATAATATGGTCTCTAAATTTCTGAGATCTCCGTGAGAGACTTCCTGAGGTCTCATTGCCTGGGCCATTCCTTCTGTGAAAACAGATCTACAGCATCCTAGGGAATATAGCAACACTTGCCAGTTCTGAACCAAAGGAGTAGACATGTTCTTTTACTTGCAAGCCAGTGGTCATCAGCCATTTTTATGAAGCCAGATAAAGTAGGGATTTGTTCAACATCTTTCCCTCTTGTACTCTTCTTTTCTTCCTCCTATTTTCTTTTCTCCTTCTCATCTTTCTTCTACTTTCATTTTATTTTCTTTTTGTGTGTATTACATCTGCTTTTTCTAATTGTACAACTGCCAAATCATCATTAAATTAATGATTATATTATCATTTGGTAATTTTAATTAGATACCTAATTAATTTAATATATTTAGATAATTTTATCTAGTATTTTTCCCATAAAATTCTTCTCCTTTATGTATTCATTCTCTCTTGACTCTCAAAGTCTCACTTATAATCAAACTCATAAACTCCCAATCCTTAATCTTTTAGGTCAAGAAGAACCAATAAAGTTTTGAGCATTATGAAATTTTAAAATGTAATACCAAGAGAAAATGGGATCTGCAATCCATTGTATAATTTATAACTTTTTAGAATGCATGTATTTGGTCAAACAAGAAGAGTCAGAGTATTAATTTAGACATGCAGGTTACAGACTGGCTCTAACTCTGGTTTATGTTAACCCTTAGACACAGGAAGGCCATGATAGAGACCAAGATATTAAAAGTGGTCATGGATTGCAGAGGCTCAGCTGGGGCTCATATAAGAATCACATTGGAAATAACTTGATGACTAA
This sequence comes from Arctocebus calabarensis, assembly GCA_963573935.1. NCBI lineage: Eukaryota > Metazoa > Chordata > Mammalia > Primates > Lorisidae > Arctocebus > Arctocebus calabarensis. Next base: position 5,457 of record CAUYON010211029.1, on the reverse strand, counting down.
GCAAAAAATACAGACGATGTTACAGAAACAATCACCTGATTGAATAAATATAGTCTATGTTGGATTAGTGGAGGGATTATGACTATGTAAGAAAGAGAGTAGAAGAGATGGATTGTATACTAAAGCTTTTCTTTCTATCTGGAAGAAAAAAATATGCTGAGAACCTACTATCTAATAAAGCTTTATAATTTTAGGGGAAGGGGGGACATTTGGAGTACGTGAGATCACTCTTTGAAAATTTGGGGATGACAACCTAGGATTCTGCATCATTGTGGGCAATCTATAGCACAAACACAACCAAATATCCCTGATTTCATCACTATTGGCCATCCTTTTTTGTACCTCTTCCTCTTCTCTTCTTTATGAGACCAAGGCTATTTTCTAGCTCTGTCCCAGATTAGGCATTATGCTAGTTTTCTTTATAAATTACTATGTAATGTACAAAGCACTTTCATATCCATTGTCAAATTTGATTTTTATAGCTATCATCAAGAAAAATATGACATATTTTTTTTCATTTTATACACAAAGAAACTGGCTAAGAGATTTAGGAACTTATCAAAAACCAGTTATAAAGTGATAGTGGTAAGACTTGAATCCAACACCTGTCAATTCTAAATCCACCCCTTTTTTCAATTATGCCAGGTTGTCTTTCACTCTCACATGACCTTGAGTCACTTACTTCTCTCTAAGCCAGTTTTTTTTTTTCTTTTGGAAAAATAGATAAATTAGACTCCATAATTTTCAATCCAAGGAACTTTTAAAGATTCCTAGACCCATCCCAAATCTATTGCATTAAAATTCCCAATTATTCTGATGATCCACTAGGTTTAAGAGCTACTGGTCTTTTATCAGTCATCTTTATTTTTATTTATTTTTTTTTTTTTTGCTTTTGCAGTTGTCATTGTTGTTTAGCTGGCCAGGGCTGGGTTCAAACCCACCAGCCCTGGTGTATGTGGCTGGCACCCTACCCACTGAGCTACGGGCACCGCCTATCAGTCATCTTTAGTCTGAGATAAGCATTTTCCTTTGGATATATGAAAAATTTCCAAAAGGTATACAAACATAATCTTAAAGATATCAATTTTCAACTCCTGAACTTTCATATGTACTTTCTCCATAGGCCAATCTGCCTGTGAATGCCCGTTAGGTGATCTCCTTTTCCATATCTCCTTTTCTCTCTCATACATCTCCCTCTTTATAAAAGAGTCATACTATGGCATATTGCCTTAAAGTGTAAAAACCTCTGGGAGACAAATTCAAAAAGACAATTCAAAATAATGGTTTTGTTAAAGTCCCCATTAACTAAGGATTTATAATTCACATAGAATCCATATCTAAGAAATGTTTTGTTACAAATGTTTACTTAGAATAGAATGAAATAAAGACATGTGTAAAGAAAAAAAAATAAAGATTTATATAATGTATGGTTTGATCACTTGTGAATAATAATTATAATGGTGACAGGTCAAAATAAAACATTAACACAGAAAACCTGATCATAGAAAATTTTTAAAAGGTATTTAAAATTTTTGTTTCAGAGAAATATGGTAGGATGATCAATAAGACTTTCACCAATGAAAATATATTCTATTAGGATAGAACTGTTAGGAAAGTAGAACGGAAATACTCTTTTTATTTTATTTTTTATTATTTATTTATTTTATTTGTTTGCAATTTTTCGCCAGGGCCCAGTATGAACCTGCCACCTCCAGTATATGGGGCCAGCACCCTACTCCTTTGAGCCACAGGCACCGCCTAGAAATACCATTTTTAAATGCAAAGAAAAAAATTATAATTTCCAACTGTTAAAGATGAGTTTATGTATTTTCTTTTTTCTTTTTCTTTCTTTTTTTTTTTTTTTTTTTGAGACAGAGCCTCAAGCTGTCACCCTGGATAGAGTGCTGTGGCATCATAGCTCACAGCAGCCTCCAATTCCTGGGCTCAAGCGAGTCTCTACCTCCGCCTCCCAAGTAGCTGGGACTTCGAGCGCTCACCACAAAGCCTGGCCATTTTTTTTTTTTTTTTTGGTTGCAGCCATCATTGTTGTTTGGCAGGCCCAGGCTGGATTTGAACCCGCCAGCTCAGGTGTATATGGTTGGCGCCTTAACCTGTTGAGCCACAGGCACCAAGCCTATGTATTTTCTTATAATGGCTAGTGTTAAGTTTTAAATCATTACTTCGGTTACATTTAGAAGAATGATATAAAAGTTTAAGTATCAATATTCACAAAACACCAGAAATGACAGCTGGCAAGATAGAAATGTAGTTTGCAATTTCTCAGCCCTCATATTACAAAGTATAGAATAGAAGAGTGGATTTAGAGCTGAGAGACAGTAGTTAATATATTAATACTGGCACAGTATCAATTTAAACTTCTAATGATAAAAACTATATATCAAAATGTAAATATTATGTCGCTTAAAAATATATGAAGAGTCTCCATGTTTTTTGTTTGTTTGTTTGTTTTTGCAGTTTTTGCAGTTTTGGGCCCGGGCCAGGTTCACCACCTCCAGTATATGGGGCCAGTGCCCTACTCCTTTGAGCCACAAGCGCCACCCAGAGTCTCCATCATTTTTTATTATTCTTTTGTGAGCAAATTTGAAAAGAAAGGTTTGATCACTGGTAGAGATTACCTCCATTGCTCCTACCAAGTCTGAATTTCAAAGACTAGTTTCTTTTCTTTGTTTTCTCCTCACGTCCTTCCTTCCTGTCTTTTTTTTTTCTTTTTACTTATTCATCTTGAAACATGTCATATTGGTCAGCACTACTGTTATCCTTGGGCTTAAAGATATTGCCATCCTACATAAGATACATACTAGGCAAGTCTTAGAAGAAAAGAGGGCAGCCTTGAGCAGGAAATATTGATAAGATACCATAAGGACTCAGTGTGTGTCTTTCATTCATATGTAATAAATTACTAAATATTCTCCATAAGACACTACTGTTTATATGATGCATCAGTAGTTTAAAAAAAGCATTGGGGAATGTACACATATAATGAGCTACCACAGTAAATGTCCACATACATTATAAAGAATATCCTGATTTTAGACCTGTTAAATATGAGTCAATCTTAGAATTTAAGAAATGGAGTGTGTGTACTACCTAAGAAATATAGACAAGTTTCACTTTCAAACATTGTTTGTTATTGTGAAGAAACCAAAGTACCATGACAATGCAGTCCTTCATCTTTTTCTGTTCGATTCTTCCTAGGGACGGCTGGCAGCTGCCTTCGTCGCTTTAGTACCATGCCCTTCATGTTCTGCAACATCAATAATGTTTGCAACTTTGCTTCAAGAAATGACTATTCTTACTGGCTGTCTACCCCAGAGCCCATGCCCATGAGTATGGAACCCCTAAAGGGCCAGAGCATCCAGCCATTCATTAGTCGGTAAATCATCGGTTTAGTTTTGACTGTTACCAATCCCCAGTTAGTTTAGCTAGCCATAAATGAATCCAAAGCTAACAATCTGATGATATTACTCCCAAGTAGGGTAGAACAGAGGTACTTTTTAATATTCAATTTACTATTTAGTTTGATTTATATTTATTGGGGATCTGCTTTTGACCAGGCTCCCTGATAGACATAACATAATATATAAAGAACTCACAGTCTAGTCAATAGGCCAATATGCATATATCAATTTAATGTATATCAGGCTTGGGCTAAATGCTATAGTATTTTTTAAAAAATATTTTTATTTTTATTTTTGAGACAGAGTCTCACTCTATCATCCTGGCTAGATTGTAGTAACACCCTCATAGCTTACTGCAACCTGAAATTACTAGGCTTTATGTGATCCTCCTGCCTCAGTCTCCCAAGTCTACAGGCGTGTGCCACCACACCTGACTAATTTTTCTACTTCTTTTGGTAGAGATGGGATCTCACTCTTGTTCAGGTTGGTCTCTAACTCCTGATCTTAAGAGACCCTCTGCGTTGGCCTCCCAGAGTGTTGGGATTATAGGTGTGAGCCACTACACCTGGCATAAGTGCTACAAATGGATCTAATAAAATGTTATGAAAGATTTGGGCTGGAGAAATCTGGAATGACTATATGGAAGAAATGAGTTTGGAACTGGTCAGTTGTTGACAGATTAGAAAGATTTGAGGCACAGGCACTTAGAAGGGAAAAGATATACTAGGCAGAGAAAAATGAGAATTGGTAATAGATTAATGTGTCTAGAATATACTATGCAAAAGTTATATAGAAAAAAAATTATTGTAGGGCAGCACCTGTGGCTCAAAGGAGTGGGGCACTGGCCCCATTTGCTGGAGGTGGCGGATTCAAACCCAGCCCTGGCCAAAAACTGAAAAAAAAAAAAACATTATTGTAAAGTTAGCTTAGGTCCAGATGGTAGAAAGTTTCATCACCAAATCGTAGTTTGAAATTCATTTGGCATATCACGAGAAACTCCAAAAACTTTTTGAGCTGCACCTCACGGGAGATTACTGAGCCATCAGTGTGTAACATGTATTACAGAAGGGATAATTCTGAAGTAAAGAGAACAGTTGGATTGAAGGGTATTGCTATAGTCATGATATGAGTGGATTGGGACTCATAGTGAGGGATATGTATCATGTTATTAGACTAGATAGGATTTGGCAATTGATTAGCTATGGGAAAGAGGAAGTGATAGCTGAGGTTTGGAACTTAAGTAATTGAGAGGAGGGTGGTACAATTAGTGGAGATTTCCTGGGGCTCTGCTACCATGGAATCCTAGTTTAACTTGATTTCCTAGGAATGTTGGATATTGTAATTTTAATTCTGATCATGATCCAGGATTCCAGTAACCACAAGAGATGAATCATTGGAAAGCTTAGCTTCTTTGACATTTAATGTAAAGATTAAAGCTATTTCAGCCTTAGGAGCAAATTCATGGTGGCCTTTTTAATACATTTGCCTAAATCCTTTGGGAATTTGTGTGTGTCTGTGATTTTTGTCAGTCCCAACTCCTGGGAGTAAAAGGTCCTCTAAATATATTACATAGGTTAACTGCCAAATTGGTCTAAGTCATATTTCATGAGGTCTCCTCATGCTCGTTATTAAAAATCTATAGGCTCATGTGTATTCATTCTGTTGCTATGTTGCTTGATTTTATAGAATTCATCCACATCTCCAGACGCCTGGGTACCTGCCCAGCAATGTGGATATGTTGTACTTCTCCAGATAAGGCTAAGGGGGTAATGTCTTTCTAGGCCAAGAATAATGGTTAGAGATTATGGAATTGTCTGTTTCTTATCTTTTCCAGTTCACCATACATTGTTCTTACCACAGTTTCAGCATCACTAAATGTATAGTCTCCAATGGGACTTTTTTTTTTTTTTTTTGAAACAGAGCCTCAAGCTGTCACCCTGGATAGAGTGCTATGGCATCACAGCTCACAGCAACCTCCAATTCCTGGGCTCAAGCGAGTCTCCTGCCTCTGCCTCCCAAGTAGCTGGGACCACAGGCG
>CAUYON010211019.1:0-15432 GCA_963573935.1 Arctocebus calabarensis | reverse complement strand
AAACAGAGGTTTCCTTCAAGTCTTTAAACAACATGACCATCGTTCCCTCAGCTCTTGGTTTTTTTTGGTTTTTTTTTTTTTTTTTTTGCAGATACACATTGTAATTATAGCCCGCGGTAGAGTGCCGTGGTGTCACACAGCACACAGCAACCTCCAACTCCTGGGCTTAGACGATTCTCTTGCCTCAGTCCAGAGTAGCTGGGACTCTAGGCACCCAACACAATGCCGGGCTATTTTTCTGTTTTGCAGTTCAGCCGAGACTTGGTTTGAACCTGCCACCTTCGGTATATGGGGCTGGTGCCCTACTCAATGAGCCACAGGCGCTGCCCCACAACTTACATTTTTACAATTTCATTCTTACGATTGAGCTGCTTCTTCTACCTAGAATAACCTTATAGCAACTGATTTACCTGAATTCCTACTCAGCCCTCAAGAGCAAATTGCAAAAATCACATCCTCTGTAATGCCTTCCATCATTTGCTTAGCAAAACAGAATCTTTCAGTCCCTATTTGTTTTATAATAATCACCACACTGTTACGTACTGTAATTTAGTGTATGATTTTAGAGGCAAAGGTTATATACCTTAACATCTTTGTACCACCAGAATATAATCCAGATTCTAGAACACAATGAACAAAACAAAAATAATTTGCTGAATAAAAGAATCATTTTGGGCTCGGCACCCATATACCAGTGGTTAGGGCACTAGCCACATACACTGGGGCTGGTGGGGTCAAACCAGGCCAGGGCCTGCTAATCAACAATGACAACAATAACAAAAAAATAGCTGGGTGTTATGGTGGGTGCCTGGAGTCCCAACTACTTGGGAGGCTGAGTCAAGAGAATTGCTTAAGCCCAAGAGTTTGAGGTTGCTTTGAGCTGTGACACCATAGCACTCTACCAAGGACAATATAGTGAGACTCTGTCTCAAAAAAAAAAAAAATCATTTTGGTTATGGTATTCTCTAAAACCACATTTGTGGTCTCTTTCTCACCTCTCCTTCATGAGAGGGATCCACTTCCAACTCTCTTTGGAAATGCTCTTACATTGTTTCAATTGTTTCTTTGGGGCACCACCATATATCAAGGGTAGAGGGTTTGAACCCAGCCCCTAACAAACTGCTACAAAAAAATAGCTGGGTATTGTGGCAGGCACCTGTAGTCCCAGCTACTCGGGAGGCTGAGATAAGAGAATCACCTAAGCCCAAGAGCTGGAGTTTGCTGTGAACTGTGACACCACAGCACTCTACCAAGAGTAACAAAATGAGACTCTGTCTCTAAAAAATAAATAAATAAATAATAAATTGTTTCTTTGTTCTTCCTAAATAAAATCTCTTTGTTACCCTGCAAAAATAACATTGCATTTGTGTAATTCATTCACTAATTCAGCAAGCATGTATAAAGTTTCAACTATGCTGGGGGGGCACAGTTGCTTGTGTGTATAATCATAGCACTTGGGAGGGTGAGGCAGGAGGACTGTCCGAGTTCAGAGGTTTGAGACCAGCCTGATCCAGAGTGAGACCTCATCAAAAAGAAACAGCCAGGCATTGTGGCAGGTACCTGTAGTCCCAGCTACTTGGGAGGCTGAGGCAAGAGAATCTCTTGAGCCCAAGAGTCTGAGGTTGCTGTGAGCTATGACACCATAGCACTTCACCAAGGGCAACAAAGTAAGACTGTCTCAATGAAAACAAAAACAAAAAACAAACAAAAACATTTCCAATTATCAAAGAGGCTGAGGTCTGAGGTGGGAGGATTGAATGTGTCAGGAATTCAAGTCTAGCCTGCACTTAGTGAGAAAGAAAAAAGAAAAAAAGTGTCGGTCTTGGTGGCTCATGCCTATAATCCTGGCACTCTGGGAGGCTGACATGGGTGGACTGCCTGAGCTCATGGGTTAGAGACCAGCCTGAGCAAGGGCGAAACCCTGTCTATAAAAATACGCCATTATGGGGCAGCACCTGTGACTCAAAGGAGTAGGGTGCTGGTCCCATATGCTGGAGGTGGAGGGTTCAAACCCAGCCCTGGCCAAAAAAAACTGAAAAAAAAAAATATATGCCATTATGGTGGGCACCTATAGTTCCAGCTACTCGGGAGGCTTAGGCAGGAGATTTGCTTGAGCCCAAGATTTTGAGGTTGCTGTGAGTTATGACACCACAGCACTCTACCCAGGGCAACAAGAGCCTGCCACAACACCCAGCTATTTTTAGAGATGAGGATCTTGCTGTAGTTCAGTCTAGTCTCGAACTTGTGAGCTCAAGTGATCCACCCACCCCAGCCTCCCAGAGTGCCAGATTATAGGCATGAGCCACCAGGCCTGGCCCCACAGCATTTATCTAATTAGACTGTTTTCATTTCATATTGTCACAGTTAGCTGTCTTTTTCCTTTTTTTTTTGGAGAAAGAGCCTCAAGCCGTCACCCTAGATAGAGTGCTGTGGCATCACAGCTCACAGCAACCTCCAATTCTTGGGCTTGAGCGAGTCTCCTGCCTCGGCCTCCCAAGTAGCTGGGACTACAGGCACTCGCCACAGCTCCTGGCCATTTTTTGGTTGCAGCCATCATTGTTGTTTGGCGGGCCCAGGCTGGATCCGAACACACCAGGTGAGGTGTACGTGGCTGTCGCCTTAGCCCGTTGAGCCACAGGCGCCGAGCCTCCATTTTTTTTTTTTTTTTTTGAGACAGAGTCTCATTTTGTCGCCCTTGATAGACTGCAATGGCATCACAGATCACAGCAACCACAAACTCTTGGGCTCAAGTGATTCTCTTGCCTCAGCCTCCCAAGTGGCTGGGACTGTAGGAAATCACTACAATGCCCAGTTATTTTTCTTTCTTTTTCTTTTTTTTTTTGCCGTTTTTGGCCGGGGCCGCGTTTGAACCCACCACCACCAGGATATGGGGCCAGCGCCCTACTCACTAAGCCACAGGCACCACCCTTCTTGTTTTTTTTTTGAGACCAAGTCTCTCTATGTCACCCTGGGTAGAGTACCATGGCATCACAGCTCTCGGGCTTAAGTGATTCTCTAGCCTCAGCCTCCCAAGTAGCTGGGACTACAGGCACACATCACAACACCTCAGCTATTTTTTTTTTTTGCAGTTGTCATTGTTTTAGCTGGGCAGGGCCAGGTTCAAAACTGCCAGCCTTGGTGTTTGTGCCTGTCGCAGTAACCACTGTGCTATGGGCGCCAAGCCAACTAACTTTTTTTTTTTCTTTTTTTTTTGAGACAGAGCCTCAAGCCGTAGCCCTGGATAGAGTGCCGTGACATCACAACTCACAGCAACCTCCAAATCCTGGGTTCAAGCAATTCTCCTGCCTCTGCCTCCCAAGTAGCTGGAACTACAGGCACCTGCCTGGCTATTTTTTGGTTGCAGCTATCACTGTTGTTTGGCGGGCTGGATTCAAACCCGCCAGTTCAGGTGTATGTGGCTGGTGCCTCAGCAGCTTAAGCCACAGGCACCGAGCCAATGTTGTAGTTGTCATTGTTGTTTAGCAGGCCAGGTCCCAGCGCATGTGGCCAGTACTGTAACCAATGAGCTACAGGTGCCAAGCCAGCCTATCAAAGTTTTTTTGTGTTTGTTTTTTGAGACAGAGCCTCAAGCTGTTCCCCTGGGTACAGTGTCATTGCATCACAGCTCACAGCAATTTCCAACTCCTGGGCTCAAGCGATTCTCCTGTCTCTGCCTCCCAAGTAGCTGGGACTACAGGTGCCAGCCACAAGGCCCAGCTATTTTTTGGTTGCATCTGTCATTGTTGGGCCCAAGCTGGATTCGAACCCGCCAGCTCAGGTGTATGTGGCTACCGCCTTAGCCGCTTGAGCCAGAGACGCTGAGCCCAGTCTATCAGAGTTTTACAGACTCTTTTAGACCAAAGAGTCTGTCCATTTGCTCCTTTCCTTATAAATAATCTTCCAATGCTCCTCCTTTTCTGTTTTTTTTTGCAGTTTTTGGTAGGGGTTGGGTTTGAACTCTTGCATATGGGGCCAGCGCACTACTCCATTGAGCCACAGGCACCACCTGCTCCTTCTTTTCTAATAGTAGTTAAAATGACTTAACAACAAGAATTGGAAGCAGGAGGTGCCTGTGGCTCAAAGGAGTAGGCAACGGGCCCGTAAGCTGGAGGTGGCAGTTTGAAATCTAGCCCCAGCCAAAAACCACAAAAAAAAAAAAAAAAAAAGGGCAGCACCTGTGGCTCAGCGAGTAGGGCGTCAACCCCATATAGGGCTGCGGGTTCAAACCCGGCCCCAGCGGAACTGCATCAAAAATTAGCCGGGCGCTGTGGCGGGCGCCTGTAGTCCCAGCTACCTGGGAGGCTGAGGCAAGAGAATCGCTTAAGCCCAAGAGCTGGAGGTTGCTGTGAACTGTGACGCCACAGCACTCCACCGAGTGCTATACAGTGAGACTCTGTCTCCACAAAAAAAAAAAAAAAAAAAGAATTGGAAGCATTGAACAGATCAAAGTACTTACCCTATTTGCTCTTGGAAATAATATCACAAGTTAGGTAGAGCAGGAATCATTACAACCATGTTAAAGATGAGAAAACTAAAATGCAGAGGTTGAGTTGCTCAAGGCAGCACAATTAATAGAAGGGATTTTGTTTATTTAGTGCTTATTTACTGTCAGACTCCTCCCCTGTCTCATCCAATCCTAATCAGTCTGTAAACCTCCAAAAGGGAAAGACTTTTGTTTTCATGGCTTTCCCCTCAGGGTCAAGAACAGTACCTAGAACATAATAGGTTTTCAATAAGTACTTGTTGATTGAATGAATGAATGGGATTTAGAACCAACAGCAAACAACACAAGGAAAAAAATTCTTGCCAATAAGATGGTATAATAAAAGAGAGATTTAAAACAGGCTTCTGGGCTTGGCCTGTGGCTCAACAGGCTAAGGCGCCAGCCACGTACAACTGAGCTGGAGGGTTCGAATCCAGCCCCGGCCCGCCAAACAACAATGATGGCTGCAACCAAAAATAATAATAATAATAATAATGGCCGGGTGTTGTGGTGGGCGCCTGTAATCCGGGTTACTTGGGAGGCAGAGGCAAGAGACTCACTTAAGCCCAGGAGTTGGAGGTTGCTGTGAGATGTGTTGCCACAGCACTTTATCCAGGGTGACAGCTTGAGGCTCTGTCCCAAAAAAATAAAACAGGCTTCTGCTAGTTAGAAAGGCTAGACTACATAATTGTATTGACAGAAGTCCATTGGCATGTTATACGTTTTACCTGAGAAGAGTCTAAGTATAGGACATGAAGTAGATTTCTATTTCTGATGTCACATTCATGGCATATACTAACATAAATCCAAGACTTAACTGTAGATCTGAAACTGATTACAAACTTTTATTAAAAGCAGAAACTAAAGAAAGGACTCTCGTGAGTCCTGAGGCTTTGAAAAGTACAGTATCTTAATTTCAGTTCTGTCTTCCTTGTTAAGTTTCAGCAGCCAAGTCTACTGTATCTATATTCTTTAATATACTTTTTTTTTTTTTTAGATAGATCCTCACTCTGACATCCTGGTTATCATCATAGCTCACAGCAACCTCAAACTCCTTGGTTCAAGTGAGCCTCTAACCTCAGCCTCCCAAGTACCTGGGACTACTGGCACCTGTCACGATGAGGCCTGGCTATTTTTCTGTTTTTAGTAGAGATGGCATCTCACTCTTGCTTAAGCTGGTCTGGAACTCCTGAGCTCAGGCAATCCACCTGCCTCAGCCTCACAGCGTTGTTAGGATTACAGGAGTGAGCCACCATCCCCGCCTCCAATATACTTCTTAATAAACCTTTTAGCAAAAATTAGTCACATCCATAACCAAGTGACTCATCACACTTCCACCACCTAGGCTCCACAAAAACTGCCATTCTGCCTGGGCAAAAGGTAATCACACTGTATCAGAAACACAGCAATGGGACTATTGTTTGGTATGACTTACAGGAAACTGTTTATGTTTCTAAAAATTCCAGTTCCTTACAAATTGCTCTGATTGGAAAATACTTCTATTATTTTTCTCCAATATTTAGACTTTAGTAAATTAAAGCTGTGGGTAGTTGTATAATTAGTAGCTGTAGTTAAGTTTGAAGTAATGGAAAAAGCACTAGACTTAGAAGTATGATATACTCCACTTTTTCCATATGTGGATTAACTGTATAACCCTGGGTAAGTCACCTAACATTTTAGCAAGTGTAAAACAAGAGAACCATCACCTCAGAGAATTATAGTGAGAATTACACAATGCATAATAACTTGTTTAAAAAAAATGATAAAATTATGTTTGAATAAATAAGAGCCAGTCGAACGCTGTTTCATAAATTCTTTGTAAAACATCTAGAGCAATTCTATGGATGCTTCTTCAAAACATAGCCAAGAAAACTTATAAAGGTCCTCCTACTCATTGCTGGGTTAAAAATTAAAGAACAACTGGCTTGGCGCCTGTGGCTCAAGTGGCCAGCCACGTACACCTGAGCTGGCGGGTTCAAATCCAGCCCAGGCCCGCCAAACAACAATGATGGCTGCAACCAAAAAATAGCAACGTGTTGTGGCAGGCGCCTGTAGTCCCAGGTGCTTGAGAGGCGGAGGCAGGAGACTTGCTTGAGCCCAGGAGTGCAGGTTGCTGTGAGCTGTGATGCCATAGCACTCTTCCCAGGGCAACAGCTTGAAGCTCTGGCTCAAAAAAAAAAATTAAAGAACAACTGCCTTAAAGACCTGACATCCCTTTACAGTATTACTAAAACCATCTGGATTCTCAAGAGTAGGTCATTTCCCTTATGAAATATCTAAGTAATACTGTGCAAATGTGCAAAGGGCTTTATTTGACTACAGCAAATAGAATTAGCCTATATAACTCCTGGCTGTCCTCATTAGAGACTTAAAATACTAATTTTTTAAAAGGGGTATTTGCAGCAGCCTTTAGAAAGCATTACCCTGAGCTGATCTTAGCAATTAAGTGTTCCAAGGGGACACAAATTTAGACACTATCTAAATTTGATCAAATCCACACAATTTCACACAAGAGAAAAACTCAATTCAAGCGGAGGGAGGGGAATACTGAAAGGGCAAGGGAATGGGGGAGGAATTGGTGTGCTCTCACTTAATAGGCACAATGTAAGGGTTATGACATACCTCCTAGGTGAGGGACTCTACAACAGGGACTTTACCTAACAACTACAAACATTCTAACTTGTTTGTACCCTCTTATTAATCTTAAGTTTTTTTTTTAATCAACGCAATTAAGAGGTTTCCAGTAAGAACCTACCACCTCTTCTCTCCTAAACTTACCTCGTTCCTTTTACTTAGTGAAAAAGTGCTTTCTAGAAGCCACTAGGTTTCTAGTTTCTCTCTAAAGCAGATCCTTCTATTAATGGACTTGTTCTTTCGACTTTTTATTTTAAACAAAAGAAATAAAAGGATGCTGTTGAGGGGAGCGAGGAGCTGGGAGGCCAGATGAAGTACTCGTGTCTGTTTTGCAAGCAATGAATTGAAGTCCCATAAATCACTCTCCTCCGAGATTTGGGAGGTGTGTGAACTACTATTCTACCATTCGCATTGGTTCTTTGCCCCCGTCCCCCCCATCACATTTGTGACCTATCGCAGCAAATTCTATCTTTTCCCTGTTTCCAAGGGCGGGGCGGGGGGCATGGACTCATCCTACCAAGAAAAACGCCGAAAGATTCGTGCCCAAGAGCCGCCCGGAGCAGACGTTTAAGAGTTAAGACAATAACCTCGAGGTTTCTACAGAAACTCTTCCTGGCTCCGAAACCTTCGTTCCGCCAGCAGGTCGGAGGCAGGCGGGTTTTGAAAAATGGACTTTGATCCGATCTGGTTACTGTAATCGGATCCCCAGGGAGCGTCCCCGTCAGGGACCGGCCCGGCAGGCTCCCCTAAGCAGTCAACTCCGCGCACCGGCACAAAGCGGGCGCAGAGCAGCCCAGACAAAAGGGCCCAGCCAAGTCTCGGGGGGCGGAGAAGGCGAACCTGCGCTGGGGCAGCGGCGGGCGGAGACGCTCCCGCGGGACCGTTGTGGGAGGGCCGAGGAGGGAGGCGGCGGCCCAGGACCGCCCCGCCCTGGCCCGACGCGACGGCGACCTGGGCCGTTACTCTCCGGCCCGACCGCGACCCCTTTGCGGAGCCAAGAATCCGGCGGGCGCAGCCGGAACCCGCGCACCCCGCGCTCACTTTCTCTAGCTAGGTGAACTCACCCAGGTCGCCGCCGCCGCCGCCACCTCCGCCTCCACAGCAGTTTCCCCCGGAAATCCTACCTGGCCCGCTGGCCGCCCAGCTATAGCCAAAGCCTTCGGCCTCCGGGGAGGGGGGAAAGGGAGCAGGCGGGACAGGAGGGGTAGGAAGTGTCGCCGCGAGGGCTCACGGGACTTGTAGTCCCAACAGGGACCCACTGTGCCCCGAGCCGGACAAAATGGCGGGAAGCGCTCGTTCTTTGCTCTCTGGGCGCGAGCGGTCCTCGTAGGGCTTCTCTGGGCATGCGCTGCCCCCTGCTGGCGTCCTGCAGGTTCAAAAACTTTGGCGCTTTTCCTAAGACCAAGAGAGGCAAAGGGCTTTGGGTTTGAGTGGACAGGGTTCAGTACTGGGCTTTAGGCAGTACCAATTGAGGGAAATACTACATCTGTCTTTTTTCTTTTCTTTCTTTGAGACAGAGCCTGACTATGTTGCCCTCGGTAGAGTGCCATGGCGTGGCAGCTCACAGCAACCTCAAACTCCTGGGCTTAAGCGATTCTCTTGCCTCAGCCTCCCAAGTAGCCGGGACCGCAGGCGCACAACGGCCGGCTATTTTTTTTTTTTTTTTTTTTTTGGTTGCGGTTGTCATTGTTGTTTAGCAGGTCCGGGCTAGGCTCAAACCCCTTAGCTTCTGTATATGTGGCTGGCACCCTACTCACTGAGCTACAAGCGTCAAGCCATATGTGTGTTGTCTTAATAAAACTGTGTCTGGGGTGGCCCCTGTGGTTCAAGGAGTAGGGCGCCGGCCCCATATACCTGAGGTGGAGGGTTCAAACCCGGCCCTGGCCCAAAATTCCAAAAACAAAAAGGAAGGAAAAGAAAACTGTGTCTGGGCCGGGCGCGGTGGCTCTCGCCTGTAATCCTAGCACTCTGGGAGGCCAGATTGCTTGAGCTCATGAGTTGGAGACCAGCCAGAGCATAAGTGAGATCCCCTCCTCCCACTAAAAAAAAATTGAAAAACTGAGGCAAGAGGATTGATTGGGCGGAAAAGTTGGAGGTTGCTGTAAGCTGTGACCTCAGTGCACTCTGGCCAGGGCAACAGCTTGAGACTGTCTCAAAATAAATAAATAAATAAATAGCCTGGCGTTTGTGGGGAGAGCTGTGGTCCCAGCTACCTGGAAGGCTGAGGCAAGAGAATTGCTTGAGTCCAAGAGTTTGAGGTTGCTGTGAGTTATGACACCATCGCACTCTACCAAGGGCGACAAAGTGAGACTGCCTAAAAAAAAAAAAAAGAAAGAAAGAAAAGAAAAGAAAACTCCAGTGGAGCCTGTGGCTCAAAGGAGTAGGGCACCGGCCCCATATACCAGAGGTGGCGGGTTCAAACACGGCCTTGGCCAAAAACTGCTTAAAAAAAAAAAAAGAAAAGAAAAGAAAACTGGCCGGGCTGGGTAGGTCATGCATGTAATCCTAGCACTCTGGGAGGCTGAGGCGGGTAGATGGCTTGAGTTCAGGACTTCAAGACCAGCCTGAACTAGAGTAAGACTCTGGTCTGTACTAAAAACAGGAAAAAACGGGTGGCGCCTATGGCTCGCTGGGTAGGGCACCAGCCCCCTATACCAAGGGTGGCAGGTTCAAACCTGGCCCCAGCTGAACTGCAACAAAAAAAAAGCCGGACATTGTGGCCAGCACCTGTAGTCCCAACTACTTGGGAGGCAGAGGCAAGAGAATCGCCTAAGCCCAAGAGTTGGAGATTGCTATGAGCAGAGTGACACCATAGCACTCTAATGAGGGCAATAAAGTGAGACTCTCTCTACAAAAAAATAAAATAAAAAATAAAAATAGGAAAAACCAGTGCATTGTTTGAATGCACTACGGCTGTGCATTCCTGTAGTCACAGCTAGCTACTGGGGAAGTTGTGGCAAGAGAATCACTTAAGTCCAAGAATTTGAGGTTGCTGTGAGCTGTGATGCTACAGCACTCTACCCAGGGCGACAGTTTGAAACTCTGTCTCAAAAAAAAAAAAAAAAAAAAAACCCAAAAAACACACATACTACAAAACCACTGGGATGGCTAACATAGAAAGACTGGCAATACCAAGTGTTAGCATTTTTTTTTTTTTTTTGAGACAGAGCCTCAAGCTGTCACCCTGGGTAGAGTGCTGTGGCATCACAGCTCACAGCAACCTCCAATTCCTGGGCTTAAGCGAGTCTCTTGCCTCCACCTCCCACGTAGTTGGGACTACAGGGGTCCACCACAACACCTGGCCATTTTTTGGTTGCAGCTGTCATTGTTTGGCGTGCCCGGGCTGGATTCGAACCTGCCAGCTCAGGTGCATGTGGCTGGTGTCTTAGCCCATTGAACCACAGGCGCCGAGCCGTGTTAACATGTTTAAAGTGGACATGTCAAATAGAATAGCAAAAGTGTGCTGAGAGATTCAAACACATGATGTGTGTCCTGGGCTCCCCTCAGTTCACCTCCGACTGGTATTACTGGGAGGTGGACATAAGACAATACAAACAACAGGACTTGAGAGTTTGCAGAGATTCTGATCTCTAAAAAAGGAGAGATCTGGCTCGGCGCCTGTGGCTCAATGGGCTAAGGCGCCAGCCACATACACCTGAGCTGGCAGGTTCAAATCCAGCCCCGGCCCGCCAAACAACAATGGTGGCTGCAACCTAAAAAATGGCCGGTCGTTGCGGCAGGCACCTGTAGTCCCAGCCAATTCTCCATCATAACCAGCGATAGACCAGTAAACTCCACACAGCAAAGCCCTTATATGGCAAATGTCTTTATGCCCACAGCCAAGACTTTTTCTATTGCTATACACATTAAACTAAGTGATAGAGAAGTATGGAGCATTTTATGATTCAAGAACACAGATTAATTAGATTAGTTAAGGTAACATAAATTATATTATAAATATTAAATATGTCATGGTCCTTTTTTTAGTGGAGAATGTGGGCACCAATTGGGTATTCTCTTTTGAGTCATTCTTTTATTTCTGTTCCTATCAGTAAGTCATAGTTCTCAAATTAATCATCAAATGATATACTTTTTATTTGTGTAAGACTAACATTTTATGAAATCCAAAACTAAAGGTACCAACAAAACAACAACAAAAGAACATCTTACAGAGGTTATGAATTCAGCAAATATCTGGATGAACCTTCCTCCCCATATAAAAATAAAATCACCGTGGCTCAGCGCCTGTGGCTCAACAGGCTAAGGCACCAGCCACATACACCTGAGCTGGCGGGTTCGAATCCAGCCTGGGCCCGCCAAACAACAACAGCTGCAACCAAAAAATGGCTGGGCGTTGTGGCAGGCGCCTGTAATTCCAGCTACTTGGGAGGCAGTGGCAGGAGACTCGCCTGAGCCAGGAATTGGAGGTTGCTGTGAGCTGTGATGCCACAACACTCTATCCAGGGTGACAGCTTGAGGCTCTGTCTCAAAAAAATAAATAAATAAGTAAATAAATAAAAATAAAATCACCAGGCGGCACCTGTGGCTCAAAGGAGTAGGGCGCCGGGCCCCATATGCCGGAGGTGGTGGGTTCAAACCCAGCCCTGGCCAAAGACTGCAAATAAATAAATAAGAAAATAGCATAAAGTTAAAAAAAAATAAATAAAGTCACCATAATGGTTGTGGAACTGGATGTTTCCAGCGGAGTTTCAAATCCTGAGAGTTCTTTCTTCCTTCACAACTGGGCAGGGCTCCACAAGCCTGGCAGTTCTCCTGAAATGAACTGACAAAGAATTAATCAGGCCAATCAGAGGGCAGATAAGTGAGCATGAATTTTTGGTTACCCTCCGTAGAATGCTGTGGTGTCATAGCTCACAGCAACCTCAAATTCTTGGGCTCAAATGATTCTCTTGCCTCAGCCTCCCGAGTAGCTGGGACTACAGGAGCCGGCCACAATACCTTGCGTGCATGCGTGCGTGCGTGTGTGTGTGTGTGTGTGTGTGTGTGTGTGTGTGTGTAGAGACAGAGTCTCACTTTGTCGCCCTTGGCAGAGTGCCGTGGCGTCACACAGCTCACAGCAACCTCCAACTCCTGGGCTCTTAGGCGATTTTCTTGCCTCAGCCTCCTGAGTAGTTAGGACTACAGGCGCCTGCCACAACGCCCAGCTATTTCTCTGTTTTGCAGTTCAGCCAAGGCCGGATTTGAACCCTCCACCTTTGGTATATGGGGCCAGCACCTTATCGATGAGCCAGAGACGCCGCACAACACCTTGCTATTTTTCGAGCCGGGGTGGGGGAGGGGTCTCGCTCTTGCTCAGGTTGGTCTCCAACTCCTGAGCTCAGGCAATCTACCCACCTGGGCCTTCCAGAGGGCTAGGATTACAGACATAAGCCTCAGTGCCCAGCCTCACTGTAGTTTTGAACGTTGTAAAATTTAAAGAGGTGAATTTTTTTTTTTAATTATTGGATTTTATTTATTTATTTATTTATTTTTTGGCCGGGGCTGGGTTTGAACCCGCCACCTCCGGCATATGGGGCTGGTGCCCTACTCCTTTGACCCACAGATGCTGCCCTAAAGAGGTGATTTATGTTGCTGCTACATGCAGGCCACATCTCTCAACATCAGGTTCATGGAAATACCCATGGGGATTCTTCTCTGAACTGAGTCTTCTGAAAGGCTCTAGACTGGAGAAAGAGTGACTCACAAATTTCTCCCTTTTCTCCTTCAACCCACCCTGCCTTACCCAAATCCATAATAGTGATTCCTAAAAGTGGGGACTACTTAGATTGTCTGAGTTTGAATCCCTGTCTTTACCTTGGAAATCAGATATCCAGTTTCCCCATCTATAAAATGGGGATGATAATAATAGATCCTTTATATAGGTGTTGTGAGAATTGAATTAGATCACATAGAGTACTTAGCACAATGCCTGGTACATAGTAAACATATTATATACATATATATATATATAGAGAGAGAGAGAGAGAGAGAGAGAGACAAAGCCTCAAGCTGTCACCCTGGATAGAGTGCTGTGGCATCACAGCTCACAGCAACCTCCAATTCCTGGCTCAAGCGAGTCTCCTGCCTCCGCCTCCCAAGTAGCTGGGACTATAGGCACCCGCCACAACGCCCGGCCATTTTTTGGTTGCAGCCGTCATTGTTGTTTGGCGGGCCCGGGCTGGATTCGAACCTGCCAGCTCAGGTGTACGTGGCTGGTGCCTTAGACCACTGAGCCACAGGCGCTGAGCCAGCATATAATAAATATTAATAGTTATCATGGCTAGGCAGGATTACATATGAGAGCTACCATTCCCAGCTCCTTTCTAAACTAACAAATTGTACCTCGACTTACAGAAGTCCAGTGGAAAGATCATTAGCATCTGGTTCTACCACATGCAGTTTGTGGCCTTGGGCAAGCATCTTTTTTTTTTCTTTTTTTGAGACAGAGCCTCAAGCTGTCACCCTGGATAGAGTGCTGTGGCATCACAGCTCACAGCAACCTCTAATTCCTGGGCTCAAGCGAATCTCCTGCCTCTGCCTCCCAAGTAGCTGGGACTACAGGCGCGCGCGCCACAACGCCTGGCCACCTTTTGGTTGCAGCCGTCATTGTTGTTTGGCGGGCCCAGGCTGGATTCAAACCCGCCAGCTCAGGTGTACATGGCTGGTGCCTTAGCCCGTTGAGCCACAGGCGCTGAGCCTTGGGCACTCATCTTAACCTCTCTGAACTTTACTTGACCTCACTGGTGGTTTTGGAGATTATATGACATCAAATATGTAAAGCATCAAGACAGTCCCTAGCATGGAGGGGACATTTAATAAGTGGAGTGATGATGGAGTGATGATTAACACAGAAGTCTAGCTAAAGGCTGAACAGCACAGGTTGCAAACAGGAAGGCCACAGGCAGTCATTAACTTACAGATATTTTGATTCGGCACACAGTATTTTACATTTTTAAAATGACTTACCAGCACTAAAAGCAAATTTCACATTTAAGTCCAAATTCTTAATTTCTCTTTAAAAATGTGAAAATCAAGGTGGGGTGCAGTGACTCACATCTGTAATCCTAGCACTGTGGGATACTGAGGCGGGTAGATTGCTTGATCTCAGGAATTCAAGGACAGCCTGAGCAAGAGCGAGACTCAGTCTCTAAAAATACCCAGGCATTGTGGTGGGCACCTGTAGGCCCAGCTGCTTGGGAGTCTAAGGTAAGAGGATTGCTTGAACCCAAGAGTTTGAAGTTGCTGAAGCTATGATGCCACGACATTCTACCAAGGGCAACAAAGTGAGACTCTGTCTCAAAAAAAAAAAAAAAGTGAAAATCTGACATTATATATCATAAGTAATCTATAAGGAAGGTGGCAGGGAGATCTAGTTTATTCCAATGGATCCTAGTAATGCTAGCTGAAGAAGTGATGTTAAGGCTGAGACACAGAGGTTGAGTGGGGTTAGCCTGATAAAGAGATGGTGGGGGGACAACACTCCAAGCAAAGGGACTGGTATGTACACAGGCATTGGATCATGGACATTAGTGCCTGCAGGAAACTTCAAGGTAGTTAGGAGGCTGGAACACAGAGAGCAAAATGGCATGCAGATGATGAGGGTTCAGTTGGCACCTTAAGGATTTTGGTCTTTATCTTGAGGACAAGTATATTAGAGCTAGATGCTAGGTAGCTAGTAGCTACCTCCTAATATAACAAATCGAGGAGGTAGGTAGGATCAGAATGGAGATGGGTCAGAGGTGAACAAATAGATGAGAAAGTGGAGAAGTACAAGGGCAGTACATGATCTCTGGGCATCGGCTCGGCGCCTGTGGCTCAACGGGCTAAGGCGCCAGCCACGTACACCCGAGCTGGTGGGTTCGAATCCAGCCCGGGCCCACCAAACAACAATGATGGCTGCAACCAAAAAAAAAAATGGTTGGGCATTGTGGCGGGTGCCTGCAGTCCCAGCTTTACTTGGGAGGTGGAGGCAAGAGACTCGCTTGGCACCAGAAATTGGAGGTTGCTGTGAGCTGTGATGCCACAGCACTCTATCCAGGGTGACAGCTTGAGGATCTGTCTCAAAAAAAAAAAAAAAGAAACTCTGGGCATACACGGGACGGCCTTTTAGGTCTGGCAAAGGGTTTTTTGAGAACCAAGTTGAGCGGGACACCAAAGTGAATATCTTATGTTCGTTTTTTTTTTTTTTTTTTTTTTGAGACAGAGCCTCAAGCTGTCACCCTGGATAGAGTGCTATGGCATCACAGCTCACAGCAACCTCCAATTCCTGGGCTCAAGCGAGTCTCCTGCCTCTTCCTCCCAAGTAGCTGGGACTA